>CM060947.1:160393153-160483153 GCA_030765055.1 Mantis religiosa | reverse complement strand
CATTATACACCATTCTTTCGTATTTTGTTAATTCATTACTGTATTATTTATACTTCCTTTAGTTAACATTAAACTTCTGAAGGTTTTACTTCCGATCATCCAATGTCTCAATGACTTGTATTATACTGCTCATTTTGAACACGCAGTGCACAATCATTATATATTTGTATCGACTGGCACTCACACAACAAGAAGAAAAGAAGTCGAGGAAAGAGTTCATTTTGGATAGAAGCCTAATAGCGCAATGAGCAGGAGGAATACACAAACAATTGTTTTATCAATTGGGGATCAATATGTCACATTTCTTACCTGCTTTGATGATTAATTAACGTCAATTGATCGGGTATATCTGACATTGATGAATAAAATGGCTGAAATAATACTCAACAGGCCCAGGGTCACTAATGCAGAGTTTTCAACATTTGTCTTTTCAGGATAAGGTAAAACCGCGGCGGGGGTGTGGGGTGGGGAAAGAAGAAAGCTTATCGTAGCTCACCCTAAGCGAGATCCCGAACTTAATCATCCTGATTTTGAGGAAGATATGATCTGAGCAGTCCTACACTACAGTGTGAGCAGAATGGTAGTTTTCCTGTATTATCCTCGTATAAAGACATGGTAGTTGTTTTAAGCATCTTAAGTTTGTATAGTTTAAATGCAGCTCAGAAATATGGTGTTTTTCTACACTACTTCATGCAATGTACTTCCAATGCATACTTCTTGTTTATACTCTTCAAGGTTTACAATCTATATATTTATATTATAAAGAGTTTACATTAAATGTCTGACCAGTTGAACATCTCCATATTGCATATTGTATAATAGTAAACTTTGCCATAACTGTAGTGGAATAATAGTATGCCTTACAGAAACGCAAACCATTCTAAATGTCTTCTCTTTAACCCGGTGGTAGCATAGTTGCTTACTAAGCGGAAGGTCTGGGTTCGATTACCGATTCCGGCATGGGAATTTACTCTCACTGGAAGTCCTGGTCCGGGATGCACTTGGCCAGGCGAGGTTCATGTGGCTAGGTGCAACTAAGGATGTACTTGGAGGAAAAGTAGGGCTCCCGGCCGAAAGGAACTCGAGACACTAACCATGCCCCACTCTTCAGTACTGTAACCTGTTAATGATGCTCGTTATGGCAGAGGTAAAGGATACATGCAGTCATGCTGTAGATCTTGGCCTACCTTGGTTGCTGTGCTGTGGAGTTTAGTCATTCTCGTCACCATTTTTCCTCTCCAGAATCGAGGCAACTTTGAAAAGAAACGAAAAAGAAACAAATTTTCATTCCAAAATTCTCTAAAACTCACGCAAATATTCTTTAAGTTTTTTCTTTTCTTTTCTTTTCTTTTTCATTTTTTTCAGGATGAAATATTTTAGAACTAAAATATTTAGTTATATAAACCATAAGAGAATTCATTTTACATTTGAACTTTTAATGCCTCTAGCCAGAAATGCTTTACATTTATGTGCTGCTAAATGGTTTTCTGTCTGTTGCATATTAAATGATTTGGTGCCACCCCTAACTTAACAGGAACTGCTGAGTTGCAAATAGTTCTGTCAACCTATATTGATACTGCAATAGATTTAAGATAATTTGTTTAAATAATTGGCATTTCTGTGGCATTCTGAAATTTTTAAAGAAATGCTTAATAAGCCATACAAATCATGTTGGTAACTAATAAAAGAATTTCAGTTGAATGTGTTGCTCTTATTTAATGAAGTGTGTGCATGAATGGAGTATTCTTGCAGCACCAATTTAGATTGCTTCCCATTCTAGAAACGCATATGTACATAGCTCAGTCAAGAATAATTATCTGAATAACTTATTTTTCCTTTATGGACTATTTTATTCAGTTTTCCTTCATGAAGGGCTGTCCTGAGAAAGCTTATTGGAAAATATAAAAAACAGATCTGTATAAAATGCAGCCTTATACAGTATTTAAGTAATATAATAAAATAACAGAAAATAACATTCTTAATGATTAGAACTATGATGTAGTGAAACACAAAATTAATGTAATTTTTAATCCATGCATAATTTATAACTGGTAGCTTATGCATTTATGGTGTTAGAAAAGTTCTAACAAAATGTATTCTAGCTAAGTACTAGTAATAAATTAAGCATATGGTATTGTTTGACTAAAAATTATGTTAACAGAAAATAAATTAATATATGTACAGTATCACCTTGAAAATGTTGGTCAAACTTACATATGATACTTCAAAATCTTAAAATTTCTTTATTAGAACTCAAAATATTTTCTTCAAAAAATAAATGCGTTTAGTAATATATTGTTATTTGTTGTTTCAGCTCTGGCAAGAGACTGGGATCAAACGCCCTGGCAAGGTAAGTACAACAGTTTCAAGCAGAAACAGTCCATTCTGGTGATATCTTTAAGTGTCAAGATTCTTGACTTTATGTCAATCAGGAAATTTTAGGTTTTAAATCTCTTCATGTGGTACCCATTTGTAGGGGCTGTAAAGGTTGGTTAAGAAGTACAAGAAAATATGGTTGTAAATATTAGCCTACAAAAGGTCACATCGTCCAAGGCTACTTCACAGTATTAATTCCAATTTGCATTTTCAAAATGAAACATATGTCTGGAAAAATAACCTCAACATACAAAGAAACTCAAAGTGTACATTATTGCAAAATTGCATGGCTATGTTCATAACTAGTAAACAGAATAAGAGATCTGATTGTTATGTTTGCAGCAGTAGTTGTGTATTGAGAAACAATTTATGACATAGCTATCATAGAACATCAAAGAGCCATTACAGTATTTTCAAAAGACCAGAACTTACTTGAATCATCATGGATAAATAACATATTTGCAGACATATGTGCTAAGGTCAACTTTAAACATTTGTGATTTATAAATAAATATTTATTTGAGATATAATAAATAAAATATCAAAAAGTGTGATTGGCTATGTAAACCACATAAAAACCTGAGATTAAGAATATTTATTATTAAAAACTACCACAAAATCTTGAAAGCAGGAAACTAACCTTGCATGCTAGCCTGCAGCAATGTCACTACACACTAGGGAAGTTGTGGTTTCTTAAAAAAAGAAAGAAAGAAAAGAAAATACTTTCCAAATTTGTTACTATTATAAGTGAATATTACTTATTTTGTTGTATTTTATTTTAGCTTTATAGTTTGTTTCAGAATTATAGACCTTTTTCTTTCCAATAATTCCCTTTGAGTTGCACTCTACTTGCACAGAAAATATGGTAATATAAATAGTACGCAAAAAAACACTACCTTAAAATGCATAAGTGTTTTATATTTACACTATAGTGCATCATGCTTCTAAACATGTTCAATGCAAACACTGAAGGAAAGTTAAATATTTTTATTAATACAGTATTCATACTTCTGTCAGGTTCTGAGACATTTAGAACTGAATGTCTAAGGAAAAGAAATTGCTTAAACACATTCTTAGTAAGCTGAGTGGAAACGTTTAAATGTATTCCACAATGACTTTTATTAATTACTGTAAAGGCCATTGCTGCTACTTTTGTTACAATTCATAAACATTTCTATGTTTAATAAACTTGGAATGTTGTCCTTAAGTGACGTAACAGTTGCCACCAAAATTCCTTAATTCTTGTCACAAGGATGCCATCTTAAATTATAATTACTTTATACTTAGGTCATTCAATAATTAGTGGCAACATTTGAATTAACAACAAACAAATCATTTTTGGGGGAGTCACATTATTGCAAAGCTAATAAATAATCTCCTCCAACATTAAGAACTGGTCTCCACTCATCAGGGAGCAGACGGATGCCATCCACTAGGTCTTGTTGTCCAAATATTTGAACAGACTGTTCTATTACTGCTATAATTGTCTGTTTCTAAAGCGAACTCCTCTAAGTGTTAATTTCATTTTCACAAAAAGGTCGAAATCACATGGGCTCATATCTGTCCAACAACGATGTTCTTCTAGCAGAGCTCTAACAGCATTCACATGCACATCATCACTTGCTGATTGTGTTCTGCTAGCTCCACGTTTTTGATGAACATCTTCCCTTCCTCTACAAAATGCACTCACCCACCTAGCCACGGTACGATATGGTAATGTCTGTATGGCATTGTCGAGTTTTGGTACCTCTTGCAACCTGAATTCTAATGAAGTATCTTTGTTCACATTTACTAAACATATTTAGAGCACTAAAGATAAAGCCTATAATTAAACTTACCAAAAATTCTTATTAAATAAAATTATTGCCTTCAGACTCACAGCTAACAAACATTAGATGCTATTATTTTTCATTGTTATCAGCTTACATGATTTACTGCTGATAGCACCAAATGCAGGCAGTGTTGCCTGCATTTTTGAATGACCCATGTATCTCAAATGTATGCAGCATGTGCAATAATAATTTCTCCAAGGCACTTTGATCAAATAACAATTATTTCTTTGTTGCCTTGATGATTCAATACAACCTTTATCTGGGTTGGTCATAACGAAATGGTTGAAACGATGTTCAAATGGATCCAGGATACCTAGAGCTTGGAGTTATATCTTGTCTTCTAAGATAAAAGAAAAGTCTGAAAGAAGTTACCTTGTCCAGGTAACTTGCCCAAGATATCAACTTGGCCCTTTTTGAATGTGAGCTAACATATTACCCTAATATCACAAAAATTACTTCTAATTTTCTAATGTTTCATGTTAATTATGCATTTAAATGCATATTTTGCCAATACCACTAATGAGGGTTTAATGAAGTTCCCAAAATAATGTTTTTGTAGTTTGTTCTCACACATAGGTCAAGCAAAGGCTAAACTTGGAGAATTGAATAAAACAAGAAAATTCATTATCACAGATGGACTCAAATCAGGAGCAAGAAACCAGAAGACATTAAAGTTTTGAATGTAATTTCTATATCTAGAGATCAAAAATCAAGTTTATTTTAAATACTCTATTATATATAAATTACTTGTAACGTTATAGATGATGTGCCTCGAAAACATCAATTAATTCTTAAAGTAGTAAATAAAAGGCCTAGATATTTAAAATACTAGCAACCTGGCTTATAAAATTTAAAAAGCTTTCTTTAATTGAATTTGGAATAGAGCAGGTATTTGAATAATTTCCTTTCATGGAAGTGTTAAAAACAGTGTTGTTGTAATAAATTAAATTTAAAGGTAAGTTGATTAATGACACTAAACAACACTTACTTTCAAATTTCCCGGAACATGTTTCGGAGGCTACTTTTCTCCATTGTCAATTGGACATCAACTGTGTCGATGAATTGAATTGAGTTGAGTTGAATTGAATTGAATTTAAGTGAAGTGAATTGAATGCTGTGATTGTAGTCAAATTAATATTGGAAAAACCAAAAGAAATTTAGAAACAAGAGCAAAAGAATACTTTAGGAACATAAAATACAAACAATTAGAAAAATCAGCAGTTGCCATGCAATTTTGGGAAAAAAACCACAACATAAATCCAGAACCAAAACTACTTAAACACACAACAGGAAAACAAGAACTGTCCACATGGGAACAAATTTTCATTTCAAAAAATAGAAACAAGGTATTGAATTTCGACATCCCCCAAAAAGATTTGTTCAGCAAGCTCCTCGAACCGCAACCAGAGGAGACCTCCGACAAAATATTGCCAGCTACACGAGAACCAGTCGATGTCTGGTTTACAATGGAGGAAAGCAGCCTACGAAACATGTTCCAGGAAATTTGAAAGTAAGTGTTGTTTAGTGTCATTAATCGACTCACCTTTAAATTTAAGGTATTTGAATGTTTATATCTTTAAGGTGATAATATCATTGAAAATATAATTGTTATAGATATTTTACAGTTAAAGAGTGGTGTGTATATCCTCATGTTAAAGAACTATTAAAATATATAACTAAAATAATGTATTTTCTACAGTGAATGAAACAATAGTAATAAACAAATTATTTCTCATGAAAAAAATAAGAAAGGAAGCTTGTATCAGCAATTATACATAAAAATCAGATAAGCATTATTGGTTTTTAAGTAATTACCTTTTGAATTAAATAAAGAATGTGAAGACAGGTAAACCAAATAAAAATAGTGTGGCTTAATATATGATTTTGCTGTTAATATAGTGCCATTTCCTTAATTGCGTAAAAATCCAGTTCATCTACAATTCAGACTAAAATCATTTTAAGCATAAGGAAAAGCATGCTTTTCTTTAGCTTGTATATGAGTAATATAATATTTTAAATTATAATTAGGAGACAGTTTTCTAGATTTGTTTGTTTCCTAACCTTTAGCCCACACTTGGCTAGCATGAAAGAATGATTACTGGATATAAATTGTCTCTATATATTCTACTTTACTTTTTGTTCTGTTCCAGTGATTTTGTTTATATATCTTAAAATTATCAAACAGAACTATCTGATATTTATCTTTGGTGTTTCAGTCAATTGTATCGCAGTTCCAGTTTCAATTCTTCAGGTCGTAGCTCAACGTGTGACACAGCAGACGACGTTTACTCTGACGTTTCCCTGGAGGAAGACGTTTTGGATCTAAACCATAAGGTAGGTTAATACTCAATAAATGTAATCAAACATTGTTTAAGTGAGTGCTAACCAGCAATTTAGGAAAATTCCCAAGCCAGGGAATGTTTACAGGCAAGAAGCACATTATTTCAAGATAAATTTTTTGGTATGCATGAGCCAATATCATTGCGTTCAACAAAGTTTTAATACCTTCTACCATCAACAGATGCAATAATCTACTATGCAGGCTCTATTGCTAACTTGCGTATTCACTAAGAAAGATTCTAATGAAGGAGCAAAGTAATGCTTGCAATAATATTTAACATAATGATAGTAGTTGTCGTCATTAGTATCACTTTTAGTGGTATAAGACACTGCAAATTACACAAGATAGAAAAACCATTCTGCTGTACAGTTGCAACAAACCCTATAGAAAATACTATCAATTGGTTGGGGGGGGCGGAGATTGTCTCCACTAATGGTTAGGTATATGTGTATAGATATTATTTTGTTATGGTCTGATAATTGTATCTTGTACTGGTTTTCACATTATTTCATATATTTATATGTCAAACTACTTACACTCATGAAATAGGTATTTCCAGTAATTGTTACAAATTAATAAGAAAATTACAAAATTAATTTATTATAATTAATTAATTATAAATATTAAATAATTGTGTTTATATAGGGAGGGGATATATATATATATATTATGTAGGCAATATGTTGAATATAAGTAGGCAGTCATTAAAATTGACTACATTTATAAAAAAGGGAAAAAGAAATGAAACAGGCAATTATGTTAGGGATATACATTCAATACGTCTAAATATACATTAAAATGTATTTTAATTTTAATGCAACTTGATTCAATGCTATATTATTCAAATTAATGAAAGTAAATTGCCTATTTTGGTGATGGAGTACATTACGAACATCCTGAACTTGGTCTTTACAGACCATCAGTGTGTAAATACCTCTCCAGTAAGTGATAGCCAGTTGATTCACTTTTGTGATAGCCAGTATGTTGCCAAATTTCACTCAAAAATGTAATTTATATTGTCTAGAAAGTTTGTGCTGCATCACTCCCAGTTTTTGAGATGCCAAATTTGCTTAACTTATTTTTTTTATTTAAACATCAGTGCCAATTTAACTTCTAAACTGAAAATTATTTATTTTAAACAAACTCAAGCGAGAATGGCAATTGCCCCTCTTTGCCCTCCCACAAAGGATGGGGTTTACTATTTTATTTATAACTGTATGTCTACTAACGTGCAAAGAAATCTTTCTTTACTATAGATGTTTTGGTTTATATTTGCAACTTAAAATTCTTCTTTATGGTTTGTTACTGAAATTCTTTTATGTCTCATTGATTCTAATACAAAATGTTTCCAGCAGCGATGAAAAGATACTTGTAATCCTTCATAAACTTGAGAGAATTCCTGCAGACTTTTTTGCTAAGAGCTTGTTTGGCTGGTAAATTAATCTGGTGAGCATTACAGTGTTTATAAAGCACAGTAGAGTATAGAATTTTGAACTTAAGACTGTTGCTTTACAGTGCCATCATATGTCTGACAAAAATGTGTTGCTGTGTGCTAATGAGCTATGCAAAACCCTTGGCGCAAAAACACACACAATTGCTGCACATCTCTGTCCACTATTTACATGCAACTATTCTTATAACTACAAATTCTACCTGCTTTACTTAAAATGTCTTTATTATTCCTCCAGAAATCATTTACCAACAAACTTCGGATATACAACCTAGCAGTTAGTTTATTTTGGTAAGATTTTTGAGGTCTCTCTTAAAACTTTGATTTCTAATATCATTTCTCTGCTGTTTACCTTGTACTCTTATAGCCTCTCAAAGCAGTTTGAAGCACCACAGGATTTTATACAATGTTTAATCAGTTTAGACTTTGTTTGTCTCTCCGTTTCTTTTTTACCCTAGTATTTTTCTGTTTTTGTCATTATAACGTGAAACATTAATAAAGCAAAAGTGTTATTTGCTGTATAACATCCCACATTTCTCTTGGAATGTATTCATTAAAAGTGTTGAAAGTGGAGACCATATGAATCAGTACTTCTTTTCCAAAATATTTTTCCAAAAAACTCTCTGTATGGTCCTATGCTAGATGAAACCAATATATGTATTCCTTATTAAATGAGACTATCCTTATTTTCATAGTTCTAAGAAATATGCATGTCACAGAGTTAAAGGCTATCATAAAGGGGGATAGATGATGTGGATGGGACAGATGATACACAATGTGACCGACCTGCAAGGAAGAGGCTTGTCTTTCTTTGTAGAAGTGAAAATACCATAACATTAAAGAGTAGGTATGCATTTGCCTACAAGTTCAACTATTCAGTTAAGTCAAAGAGCAAAAGATATAAAATCAGACAATATCCAAATAGGAAACTTTATTAGTGTTATATCTGTATTGTTAATTATAATGTTAAATAAGGTGTAATTATGTCGTTATGAAAGTTATGGAAATCATGATGCCCCCTTCCATTTTAACATATGGAGCATTTAATTCAACACTGGTATCCTGTGAACAACCAGGCTTGCTAAGCAGAATGGAGTGAAATGCGTGCACTAGAGCTGGGGAGATATTGCATAGCACTCTCAGCTACAGGCGTATTTCTTCTTGATATACTTGCAACATCTGATCATGCATATGCAATATCAGACATCTCTTCAGCCAATGTTTTTCAGAAGAGCCAGCAAGATGCCTTAAATATTTGAGCCAAATACTTCCTAGCAAACCAAAAACCAAATTCTTCTAAAGGAAAGCAATCAGAATAAATTATCACAGAAGCAGCATTTATTGAAACCAAGCAAATGAAGTCTAATAAACAACAGAAAAATAAAAGTTTAAAGCAGAGGCCAAATAGGAAATATACTTTCTCTACACTGTCACTGTGTTCTTCAGCAAAAGCTTTAATATCATTGAATGACAGCAATGATTCGTTGGTGGAGGATAAAAACAAAAACAGAATGCATTGATAATTCTGAGAAGAAAACGTCCAGATCAGATTGGATAAAATCTCTGAAATGTATGACATGGTTTTATGAAACACGTTCATTATATTGCTTTCCATGTGGAAGAATAAAGAATAGGAAATTAAAATTATGCCTGACTAGCACTGCAGGTAACAGGCAGTTTGGCAGCGATAAAGGCCATGTTTGACATAAAGATCCAGAAACTCTCTATAGCCACAGCACTATGACTTTTCCACATCAAAATAGCTCCAATTGCATGCTACATGATCAGCAAAATATGGACACACCTAACAGCTACGAACATAAGGAGACTCGAGGCAGTGAAAGGAACCTTCCTCAAGAGAGCTCTCCAAGTATTTAAATCAACCCAATTAATGATAACATACTGGCGGACACAGACTACTTTATAAAAGAGATAAGACAGAGCCATGGCCTTCAAGTTACACCAGCATATGAAAAACACATCAGAATAAGGGAAGAAAAAGCAGCAAACATAAATCTGAATTTCTAACAGCAACCATGAACACTATAGAATGGAAAAAGCCTAACTTCAAGCTATGACACATATACCTGAGAACCATAGCACATGGATTCCATCACAAGGTCTATGGACAACAGGGCATCACCTGGCATCAGAACCTTGCACCTACACTCTTTGTGGCCAGTTTTGTGGACAATAACAAATACTTACAATCCAATCAAGGACTGATTGTTTATGCAAAAGATGATACTACTTGATTAATATAGCATTATATTGATCCATATGTACACAATGCGTTCAGTAAAATTACATCTCTGAGCCTGTAATTAATGTATCATTAATTATAATAACAGATCCATTCTGTCCTAGAATGGTAGGTGAGATGATTAAAAGTTAATTTTACTCTAAATTGGAATTCTGGTTAGTAAGTGATCAAGAATGCTACTTTAAATGTCATAAAATTTGCATTTAGTATTCATACTTTATGTCTTGAAGAATAAAGAAGGCATCAACATGAACAGTAAAGTATTATAAGACTATTGTAAAACTGTACCACCTCTGCTCCCTTTAATCTGTATAGTGGATGGAACAGTGTTCTCCCATTTAATTTGTGGATGTGTTCTTGATTTCTCAAACTTATGAATGGGTGTACATTGTCGTGCCATAGTAACATTGTCGCTGAACTTTCATCAGGTTGAACTTAATGAAAATCTCTCTTGAAATTCTTTAAAGTTTTGAAGCTAAGAATTTTAGATGATGTCTGATAATCAAACAAACAACCAAACAAACAAAAAAAAAAACAATCACCAATATGGAATGGATAGTGTTGACTCATTCACCCTATAGCTGAGATCATCACCCTTAAGCTTGCATTTCTTTGTATCTCCAAAAAATGTTTTCCATAGACCCATTTTGGAAATAATGACACTTGGATTGATACAGTGAAGACTTGTATGAACTTCCAGTGATTATGTACTAATGTGCTATAGATCAGTATAAAAACTGCACTAAAGATACGTCATTTCTCCTTAAATGTGAGCTTGCATGCAAACAAAATGAATGAAAATATATTTGTGGCACTCTTTCAGGTATAACTAGCAGTAATAGTGTTGAACTGCTAGTGAATTTAGTCACAGACTGCCTGTCTCTGTGGCATAGATGGTAGAGTGTGTGCCTTGAATCTCGATCAGGATGACTTATCTGGATGAGGTTTTCTCCAAGGTTTTTTCTTATTCTGAAAGACGAATGCCATGTAACTCTAAGCTCTATGGACCCTGGACTCAATTGAGCATCATTTAACCCATTTCATTCTCCATATTATACAACTTAACTTTTGACTACACGTATCTAATGTGACATCATTCCTGCAAACTGTAATCTGCTGTGTTCATCACAGCCAGTGTTCAGTAGATCATTGTTGGTATGCTGTTTGATGGTGTCTTTTTTCTTTGAATGTGCACATAAATATTGTTCAAGCAACATGGTGAATTGTGTATATTATCTCTTAAGGAGGCCCTTTTTCAGTTCATCTTTGGAGAAAGTGAGGCATAAAGAGATAAGTAGGCCTACTCCAGATTTAAATCTAAATCAATAGGCAAATGGTGTTCAAATAATAATAATAATAATAATAATAATAATAATAATAATAATAATAATAATAATAAAAAGGACAGTAAAAGAAGAAAAAAGAAAGAAAAAAGTGAGTATATGAATAAATTTAGTATGAAAAAAGTATGAAAACAGTTGGATCTGAGCATGTGGTGCTTGCAATGCACTATTTTTGCTTTCCAGATTTATCCAGAAACAGTGATGCATGAGGTATGTGGGGAGTGAAAGATCTACGGCATATTAATGTATTAATAAAGAAACATAACAGATTTGAGTTTGATTTATGAGTCACTATGTTTACACTCAAACTTCACTTACTTGTTGTTGTATAATTGAAACGTTTTCAAGATCATTCGATCTCATCCTCAGCTGTTTGCTGACTAAATGAACCTTCCTCTTCTTCCACTACTATGGAGCTCCGATCACTCTGCCATCTGGTGTTAGGGGCACTAAGTTTTAATACTTCATTTAATGCCGGGATTTCAGAAAAATCTGCAGTTTCACACCATTTTTGGACAGAAAACCACAACATTGGCCACAACATTAAACTGTTAAAATCTTTAAGTACACCCATAGAATTGGATATTTGGGAAAAAATATTCATAAACAAAAACCGTGATAAAGTTATAAATTTTGAAATCCCGGCATTAAATGAAGTATAAAAACTTAGTGCCCCTAACACCAGATGGCAGAGTGATCGGAGCTCCGTAGTAGTGGAAGAAGAGGAAGGTTCATTTAGTCACCAAACAGCTGAGGATGAGATCGAATGATCTTGAAAAGGTTTCAATTATACAACAACAAGTAAGTGAAGTTTGAGTGTAAACATAGTGACTCATAAATCAAACTCAAATATGAAGAATACTTCACTGTTAATAATGCTTCTGCTTTTAATATTTAAAACATAACAGAAATAAAAATGTGTAACTGTACACTTGATCTTAGTGCATAGAGGATTTCAATTCCAGGTATAGAAAATTCTGCAGTAGGAGACAGTGACATATGGACTTCATACTACAAGTTCATTCTGTTGCTTTTATTTTAATGTACATTTTGTGACGTTTATTTTCATATTTTTTAGGTAATATTGTAGCATATTGGTAAAAAGATGTGTACAAATCACATATGAAGAACTGACTACCTAAATGGGGGATAGCTGGTGCCAGCATGGAAAGTATGCACCTTTTCATGTTGGCATAGAGACATTTAATTTTATGGTGATTTTGTGAAAGTTTAGTGTATATGTGAAGAAGAAATATTGATTTGTAGTTTCACCAAATTTAAACAATTTTACATTAATATACTCTGCAAAAGCTGGGCAGCATACAGTGAACAACTTCCATAACTGTGATAACACTTTAATGCTTTCTGGTTTAATGCATTGTAAATGTGCTTTTCATGTTTGTCATGTTTCATAACAAAAAGTGTACTTATCTGAATGGATGCAACTGACTCTGTTATATATAACCCTTAAGATGCCAATGAACATATGGCTGATAATGCAGATGAATGTCTCTGAAGCACTTTCTAACTAAAATCTTAGTAAGTGAAACTAAAGTACCACTATCCACTCATAATTTCTATAACATAATTTAGGTTACAAGAAGACCTAGGCAAGGGCTACCCATTTACATGGATACTTATGGGGTTAAGCCAATCCATTGAACACATGATTAATGGTTATGCATGTTTGGAAAAATTTAGTAACAGTTATGTTCAAATTAATTTAAAGAACTATTTGTAGTCAGTTTTTAACACTGTGTCACTTACATTTTTATTTTATAAGGTACTAGTTTAGATGCTATTGCTTCCATTCTCAACCTCAAAAGTTACACCCAATTCTGATAGATACGTAGTACTGTCACTTGTGTCAGTTTCCCTTACATCAGACTCAAACTGCTCAAGAGTTTCTGATTTCATAGGAATTGGTACATCAGCCCATGCAGCACAGATAAAATGGCTGACCAAACAACTGCAGACACAATTTGCTTTATTTTTAGAACAGTAACCCTTTCATGTCAAACAGAAGTAGCAATTGTTACAACGGTTTGACTACTCTCTCCAAACCACAGATACTCCAAAAGATAGCTATGGTCTTCAGCCATTGTGCCAATACCAAAGTTTTTCAGTGCATGCTCTACTTACATTAGCACCCAAAGTTTACTTTGCTCTCCAAATTTAATTCCAAAATAAGAATGATATGATGCTATCACAAAATCTGTGATATTTGATATCTTCTTAGTTAACTAAAAATTTTCAACGTCCTACTTCACAAGAAGCTTAAAACGGATTTTAAGCTGAGGAAGTGATACTGGGACTGGATGCCCTCAGGAGACACGAGGTGACGGTCGACGACGACAACGACTTGAGATGAAACACAAGATAAGAGCCGAAGATGCAAATGATGATTTGCGAAACATGTAAAAAAATTACGAAAGTGAAGCAGATGTGTAATAAATACGACTCATCTAAAAATTAATAATTATTTCGCTTCACTGTGGTATTCCAATACAGTTAAATCTCTATACAAGAGATTTTGCTTCAAGTTGAGACTACAGTAGTGTCAGAGAAAGAAGCTACTTGTAAGACTGTAATGAAATGACAGGTTTAGTAAGTGCTTATGAAGATAAGATGGGATGATGCAAGGAGTGCCTTACATTCCTGTTTCCCACAAATAGACAGCTACAGAACCAGCTTATTTTGCTCTTTCTTATGAGTTTGTATCCCTTATCCACTTAGAAATATCTGATGTCCTCAGTTTTTACTATGAACACTTAAAATATTTAAGATGATTCCCTTCTATATTATAATACACTAAAACTACACATGTCAAATTATTCCAATTTAAATAATTATGATTATAATTTATTACAAGAAAATTTAAAATAACAGGAAAGGTGGTACACGATAGGAAATTTCTGGCTTTGTATTTCATTTTAGCATGCCACAAATACTCTAAAAACAACCAAATATCTGAAGCAGTTATTTCATTGCAGGCTAATTTTTCATTTACTCAGTAGAGAGATACAATTCCATAAGCTGTCAAATTTCTACAAAAGTATGACATCACTGAGCAAAACTCAGATTTTCACACTCTGTAAAAATTTGTCCAAGAAGAAGCCACAATTGTATAAATCATATAGTAGTATTGTATTTGTTTAAAAGTATTTAGGCCACAAATGTATGATATAAATAGCATGCAAGCTTTATTTTTCTTTTGAATATAAATTAATTAGGTTCATAACATTTTTACTGAAAAATTACTATTTTATTTTATATCGTGTATTCCTTAATGTTTGGGTTAGCTCTATGCAGTGCATATTTTACCTACAGGTAATACATATGTTAGCCTATAATTAGGAAATGTTTTCTATTACATACATGTTTGGGCTATTAAAATGTTTGTCATTTCTGAATGTTGCAATACAACTGAAAAGTAAATTCCATAGAATGAATGTATTATCATTATTAATAACTGCTAGTTATTCAGTTAATTTTTGTTGAACAGCTGGTATTCATATACACTAAAGCTTTTCATTATCTATTGATACCAGGTTAACTTTTGTGAGTTAAACTACACATAAATTATAAAGTATAAAAATAATAATTCCATATAGACATCCATATTGGATATAATTCAGTAACTTTTAATGGCAATTTAATGCAGGAATTATTCTACATTGCAAAATTTGAGCCGCTTGTTTTGAATATGAGTTACAGTTAGTCAATAAACATTCTCCAGAGATATGCATATTGAGGTTTTCTATGAAAGACATTAATTAAGCTTTACATTTATAATAAATATGAAAGTGGTTAAACTTTGTTGAGGATGATCAAAGTATATATATTTCTTGGTTTTAGACAAGGGACAAGGTAATGAAGAAAATGAAGAGCAAGGAAATCTCACTTCATTAATACTTTCTTGAAATATTATGCCCTCTTTACTCCTTTATTTGCATTCAAATCATGCTTCTGTTCCATTTCCCATCTTCCTCTCTGATTTGTAATTGCCAACCTTTTTGTCCACTATGAAGTACTGTATTTCTTCATGTAAAGTTAGCATCTTTTAGCAAGATTTTGTGGCCCCTAAGCTTGTCTACAGCAACATTGGGAATACTTTAGTTTTATTCAAGTACCTATAAAGCTCATAATTTTTTAAAATTACACTTTTTGAACATAACAAAGTATTATCTTAATCATTTTCATCCACAGTTAAGTTCTTGTAATTTTTATGCCTGATTGGAATAATTTAGTGACAGTGACATCCCTCAAAAAATAAAAATGTAAGTGACTGAGTGTTAAAAATCGACTACAAATAGTTTTTTTCTCCTCCCAATTTTTGTGGCTGTTTCACATGCTGAGAGAGTGCGGTCATTTAAAATACCTTTTATTTTTGAATGTATTTGCACATCCTGTTTTCACTATCAACTAGTAAACCTGCACAGCTTAAATTACAGAGATTAAACTGTGGGAACATTAGATAATAACAAGAAATGAATGTGAAGGACAGTTACATAAGAATATCTTCATGCCCAGTTATATGAGGACATGAAAAAAAAACTCTCGTCTTTGCAACAGTTCCTAAAATATTTCTTTAGTTCATTTATCTACAAGAACCCAAGGTGAGATAGATAATAGGTAAAACATGTAATTAATTTTAATAACTTTGCATGGAAATTTTTTCTGTAAAGCAGTACATTTAATGTAGTTTAACTCAATTTCAATTGAATAGACCAGTGAGATAATTTGGCCCGAGATGGCTTTGTTATTCTATTTGTCATTTAGCATATCAAAACTTTCTAAAATCTGCCATTGTCGATGTTATATTAATGTTATACCAAAATTATATAACAATTTTGAGCAATAAGTATTGGCTTAATATACAGAAATCAAGTACACTAATTTTAGGTTATTTGCTAAAAGTTAACAGAAAACTCAAACCTGAAATGTGCAACTTGGGAACTGTATTGACAAGAGTGTGACCGACTAAAGGACATTGTTAATGAAAATGAAGCAAGGTCATAAACAGTAATGTTATGTGAGCATAACACACATACCTAATAATTTACAGTGGAAGCCCTGAAATGCAAATATAACGACAAAGCTTTAATTTACTTATAAATATGTAAAATATGAATCTATTAACAGTGAAGCAAACAAATATATACAAATATAATAATTTGTAACATAAAAACTTCACTTATCTTATCAGAAATGATGAAAATGTCCTTACAAATTGATTAGAATCACGATTTCGTGAACATTTTATTCACATCCTCAGCCAGAGCCTTAAACAATCTCGTTGTCAATGTTACAGTCACTAGATGTCACTATGTTTTCGTCAGTAGTACAATCGGCCATAGCAGATCATTTTTGGTCATTTAACCATTAAATAAATCCACAAGTTAAATTATTAAAACAATTAAATGGTACGATAGATTTAATGGTTTGGGAAAATATTTTAATATAAAAATTAAATAATAATTAAAAATCATTTTAAAATGAGAATTAAATTTTAATATCCTTTAATCAATAACAAATTCTAAATTCATAGTGAATTTTGAAATCCCGGCAGCCGATTCTGTTTTTAAATTTGTTTCATTATCAGATTTTGGTAGTACTTACAAAAGTATAGTGACATCTAGCGACTGTAATGTTGACGACAAGATTGTTTAAGGCTCTGGTTTAGGATGTGAATAAAATGATCACAAAATTGTGATCCTAATCAATTTATAAGGAAATGTTCATAATTTCTTATAGATGAAGTTTTTATGTTACAAATTATTATATTTGTATATACATTACTTATATCTGCATACATTATATATTGTATGTAGCACACAGGCAGTATAACCAAAACTGAATATTATGAATACATGGATATCTATTTTAGTCAATAAAATCATTTTGTTTGCTTCTTCTAGTTTTTTCTCCTTGGCTTATTTTCAGTGCACTTTTCAATACAAATTTTAAATGTGTACACTAATGCCCACCAGTTCTTATAGATATGTTTGTATACATCAGACAGTCTCTGAGATACTGCAGTGCACAGTTAATATTTTATGCATAAGAGTTTGAAGAAAATATTATACACTTGAGATTTGGTTGTATTCATTAAAAAAATGCATAAAGACAGTCTTTTAAAAGCTTTTAGTTTTACAAAATCCACTATATTTTATTTGATGTTACAAAATTAAGAAGAGTTTGTATGGAGAATCTTAATTTTTTTTTTTTTTTTTAAATTTACATCCTCCTATGTTGAGTCCTATTGGACAATGAATGGAATGGGTGAAATGATGCTCAAATGAACCCAGGGTCCAGGGAGCTTAGAGTTACCCGACATTCGTCTTTTAGGCTAAGGGAAAACCCTGGAAAAAGCCTTATCCAGGTAACTCACCCTGACCGAGATTCAAACTCAGGACCTCTTGAACGTGAGGCAGACATGCTACCATCTATGCTACAGAGGCGGCCAGAATCTTTTAAGAACAGTACTTCTAGGCAATATGCTGCACTTGCAAGCTGAACCGTCTTTATGTCACAGTTCAAGAAGAATTTGTTGACATGCTCAAAATTTGATCAAAATAGGTATAAAATTAGCAGTAGTTTTTATGTGGAACCATCTAAAAATTTAAGCATTTTAGGATTATTTGTGAATATGTTCATTAATCTGTTATTTCTACTAGAGAATTTATCACCATACCTTAATGTCTTGTTAGTTTTGCTTTTCCATTTGCTTAGTTACAGAAACTAGAAGTATTATATGACATGCAGTTTTCTATTAGATACACATTATAAATCCCTCCAAAAGAAACATATTGAGTAAAAAACTGTATGTTGCTATTAGCACCTTAACTCAGAAACAAAAGTTAGACACTGACAAAGTGGATATTTAAGTCCAGGCCCATTCAAGGATGCAATAGAGTAGTTCCAATGAAATTACACACTGGACCTCAAGCTATGCTTTATATGGAGAAACAAAAAAGTTAAGCAGAAATGACTCTAAAAGTTTTGTATTAAAGGATTATATGTTTGAAGAAAACATATAACAAATAATATATATCTCGTGTACTTTCTGTAAATTTTATCTGATGTATATTTCATTTTAATTGGTTTTTGTGTTAAATGTGAAGTTATTAGAAGTAAATAGAGTTGAAATTTCAGCAAAATGTACTTCTGTAAATATTATCTTATGTATACTTCATTTTAATTGGTTTTTGAGTTAAATGTGAAGCTATTAGAAGTAAATAGAGTCGCAGTTTCTGCAAAATGTAGTGTTCATTAGCAATTTGTATTAAATATATATTCGTAACCTGCTGTTTTTTAATAATCCAAGCTATAGTCTATACTTAATCCTGGTTTACAACTTGAGGATTTAATACCATTTTTCTATGCAATCTGTTTATTCATATTTACTGATTTGCTACTGAATGCAGGTATTGTTCATTTATCATGAATGAATTTTTTCCAATGTGTGGATTTTCGTTGTTGTTTATTTTGCTATATGTCCCATATGACTATATTTATTTTTAAACAAGTAGAACACCAACAACACTAGTGACCTCCTTAGAGCTATAAGGTTTAAGCATTTAAAAAAATAACTACAAATATCTAGTCAGAAGTTCATTTAACATGCATCAGAGAATATGTACTAATAGTTCAATTTCAGTTTCGCCTGAAAGTGCAATCCACCTCTCTTTGCACCAAACATTGTACATTGTATATAACTACGTCGTTTCATAAGTTTTATTCTGGATAACAGAAGGTTTAGAACTTTTTTCTCTCCATGAATTATATAGCTTACTCTTTATGCATGCTAAACCTGTCTGAACAATTATAAATAGACAGTTCATTCAATACGGGTCAAATCACATTGCTTGGATTTTTTTCCGGCAATTTACGTCCTCCAATGTTAAGTCATATCGGACGGTGAATGAATTGGGTGAAATGATGCTCAAATGAGTCCAGGGTCCATGGAGCTTAAAGTTGCCTGACATTCATCTTGCAGGATAAGGGAGAATCCCGGAGAAAATCCTCATCCAGATAACTCACCCTGACCGAGATTCGAACTCGGGACCTCTTGAACGTGAGGCAGACACGCTACCATCTACGTACCCAGGTGGGCGATTGCTCGGATGTGTAGATATATCTACCATAGCTTTTCATTTTGAAATAACTATTTGTAATTGGTATTGCATCTTATGTACACTTAATTACATTATTTTGTTTGTTAACGAAGCTGTCAGTTGCCAAGATCATATCAGCGCCGCCAGTGTGCCGGAATTTCGTCCCGCAGGAGCTCTTTTATACGGTAGTAAACTTACTGACATGGAGCTGCCGCTCAAAAATCATCGGTCCGGGTGAGGCTAAAACCCGTGACGTAGGAATGAGCAGGCCAGCGTCTAAACTAACAAGCCACCCGACCGACAACTTAATATACAGCCAAGTGCAGTGAGCCATATCGATGTTTCTAGTTTCCTACAGTGCTTTTGTTTATTTAGTGTTGGCAGAGTCTCTTTGTTAACCGCGTTCCATATCTGCCCCGTATGAGCCAATCTCATTATTGGTTTGAATTCATGTCCGACACAAACGAGTAAAGCTCAAGCCTATGAACAAAGGTAAAGTTCAGGGAGCGGCAAAAAGGGAAGGATGTAGGGAAACATTTCACCAGAATGGCTGGATGGCAAGCTTCGTCACATCTGTCCACATCAGCCCCTAGAGTTGGTTTGAAGTCATGAGTCTGGCACTCAAACTATAACCAATGAGCAAAGGTAAGTTTCAGTTTACGATCGACAAACAATAAGGGGTAAGACATAAAGAACCAAGTAAGGAGAGTAGGGCAGGTGTGGAATGCGCTTTAAAATGTCCTTGCCAACATAAACCTGCGCATTATATCAGCATAGCACGATTTTATGCATTCGACTATATATCCTTATCGTCACAAACCAAATTACTTCCAACAACATTATTACTATTTCCTTGGGTACTGTATTTTGGAAAAGTGCACCTCCATTTCACATTACCTACCACTCTTCACTTCACTTTCATAATAAAATATACATTAATTTGCCTTACACAGCGTAGGTACAACTGATGACATCACTGATGTAATAATTT
The DNA here is from genome assembly GCA_030765055.1 of Mantis religiosa. Classification (NCBI taxonomy): domain Eukaryota; kingdom Metazoa; phylum Arthropoda; class Insecta; order Mantodea; family Mantidae; genus Mantis; species Mantis religiosa. The sequence continues at coordinate 160,462,437 of CM060947.1, read as the reverse complement.
ACGCACGGATGCAGGATGCACTTCACTTTATACCTCTGACTCGGTGATAACTGGTGTTTTCTTTTCCCTTTTTTAAATACTAACAGTGACAGCCGCTGATATTACTCTACATTGAACAATGTAATACTTACGGTTCTGATAGTATTTTTCACAAAATGCACGAAAATAGAGAATACTGATATTTACATCTTTTAAATATAGTGGTGCAACACAATTTGCACTTCAGATTATAGGTCAGATACAATTTAAAATTCTCTAATTTACAGTGCGATTTCATCCGGTGTAATTTCTTTTTTAATTCTATTCTTTGCCGTCGTTTTACATTTAGGGGGTTTGATACACCTGTTAGTAAATATCGTGTTTGCCGGCCCATGCCATTTCTTGCTTTTGCTTGCAAACAGTTCACAAATACTACTTTCAACAGCTACTTCGAAGTTTTCAGCTTCCCTCCACGAAGGAAATGGATGGCAATCCAAAGGCGCAAGATCTAATGCTGGGTGTGGTAGAAGGTATTGCATTCAGTTCCTGGATATTAACCTTGATGGCTCTAACAGTGTGGGATGTAGCATTGTCTTATTTCAAACCAATAGGAGGTAAAAGGTCCATTTATTATTACATTTGACAGTTTATCAACGTCACCCATGTTGGCGAGAATATTCCATCTTATTATGATGTCCATTTAAAGAGGGTCTGAAATTATGAAATTAGCTTTCAGTGCAATAATTCATGTGCGATAAGTATTCGTTCTGCCTAAAAATGTAAAATGCTCTATAACTTAACTGACAACTACAACCACGCCAAGTGTTAACAAAGCACAATCCCGTTTTGGTACTTTACACCGATAAAATTCGCTTTAATGGCATCTGTTCAGGTTGTGACGTTTGCTAGTCCTGTATCAGTCTGCAATAATAAATAATGTGTAATGTGGCGGGAGACTTATACTTACACTAGTCTATAAAAAGAACAGCTTTATGCTAATTTCCCAGAATTGAACACTAAACAAAGTTGCGACAGATGCAGGACCAAATGTTGACTTGTCCCACTTAGTTTAAGTTGCACGATGAGCCTTCCCGCCTGCGCCCACTAATCATGTTCTACAGCTTAAATAAAATGCGCTATGATGAAAGAAAGTGGATCTCATTTCTTTCGTAAATTAAAAAAAAAAGTAATAAGTCAGCTAAAATAATAATATCTTATTTTACGTCCTTTTGACTTCCCTATCCTCCGCCTTCAGAGCGGGCTAATCCACGATAGATCACATTTTTGTGGTGAAACAATTGATAGAAAAGAAACATGCAAAAAGTTTTAGAACAAACCATGGAAAATAGTTATTTTGAATGCCATATATAAACTATATGTAAATTCATCATCCAGAATTAGGATTGAGATAAATGTATCAGAAAAATTCTTAGTTACCAAAGGTTTACATCAGGGTTGTAGTTTATCACCGTATCACCAAACCCTTTCAACATACTTATAAACAAGCTTTGCAAAATTGGAAAACTAAATGCTGATACATGGGAATTTGCATGGACAATTCCACAATTTATATCTTGAGTTAAGCAGATGATTAAATAGTTATAGCTCAGGACTATAAACATTTAGAATATATAAGTAGAAAGCCTATTTAAGAATATAATAGATGGGGATGAAACATTAATTTAAAGAAAACAATGTATTTGTCATGCGGAAATGGCGAAAAAGACCTGGTTTAGAAGACACAGGGGTTGCATCAATTGAATTGAAGAGACCATATGGAGTTTTATAGGAGAAGAATATAATTTTAGAAACCAAATTACAGATATATAAATCAATAATAATTAAAAGTACGTTAAGTTATGGAGCATAAATTTGGATATTGAATAGGAATTCAAATTTAAAATTATTATCAGCCGGAAATGGTCTGCTTCAGGAGATCCACTAGACACTCTAAATTTAAAAAAAAAAAAAAAAAAATCTAACAGTGTGATCAGACAATCCATGAAAGTTCAATGGTTTTTCCGGGGTTTTCCCTCATTCTTCAAGACGAATGTCGGGTAACTCTAAGCTCCATGGACCCTGGACTCTTTTGAGCATCATTTCATCCAATTCATTCACCGTCCGATATGACTTAACGTTGAAGGACGTAAATTGCACAAAAAATGAAAGTTCAAAATTCAGTTTTAGATTTTATGCGATATATAAAATGGTATATAAAATATAGGTATAGAGTGCTATGGGCATGTACGCAGAATGCCTGAGAGAAGATTACCAAAAGAAGTTTTAGAGTGGAACCCACCTGGAAGAGGAAGACATAATCGACCGAGACTCAAATTGTTGGAGAATATTGAAAGACAAGTGCGGGAATTGGGTCTGAAGGAATTTGATTTGGAGAATTGAGAGGAGTAGAGGAAGAGGATAAAAGCTTGAACTTTGGATTCAGGAAGATGTTTTTACATCATTGTTTTTACTGTTTAGAAATAAATTAATTGAGACTTATTTACAGAAACGATTTTATTTTTTATTGAGAATTTCATTGTAGATACAAGGATGATGTAGGAGACTGAAAGGATAGCCAGATCTTTGAAAACAGAGCTCTATATGACTTTGAAGTTCCAGAACCTTTTCATGACAGCGCGGGAAAGAAAATAGTTCATAGAAAATAGTAGTTCATGAGGCACATTAACATCGATTATTTTTCGAAATTTAGAATAGATAAGTATGATATGCAGATTTTTGGACTCCTACAAAAACCTCGACGCTCATGTTTGAAACCTTATGTGAACCAGTCTTCCGAAAGGCTTCTGTTCCGTCGTCAGAAAATAAGCAAGTAAACAAACTCCTGATTTAACACGAAGGGGAACGCCGCCGTCGCCGCCGCCGGTGTTTAGCTTGCTGACTATTGGAGGGGAGGCAGGAAGGTTTACCGCCGCACAAGCCACTCCCAGCAGAAGCCTGCCGTTGAGTGACGGAGTGAATGTTTCCTAAGACAGTGTCGAGTTGAACTTGGTCGTGCCAATGTGTTTGTGGTGCGGGTGTGAATGTGTACCTATATATACCGTGTGAAGCCTTTGCAATATCGTGTGCTCGACCTTTAGTCAAGGTTAATACTGTGCTGTTTCCGGCAATCGATAGTCAAAAGAAATATTAGATCAATGTATCGATGATGTAGGAAATCAGTGTTACATTTGTGTTGCCGTCCTTTTGCCCCCTTTCTCGTTTAGCATAGATTTATCATTTAGAAGTGTTTTACATACAAGATAAAAGAGGTATTTTCGCAAACATAATTAAGTGGATTAAGTGGAATTTAGTTCGTGTAACTCAAGATAAGTTTGCTCAGCGGTGACGAGTGTGATTTAGGGTAAGCATTCGAATATAGCGGCATTCATTGTCTATAATACCGGTGTGATATAACAGTTGGTTACAATTTGACAACGCATGTCATACAATTTTGATTTCTCACCTACGTCTCCATCTCTCTATCTCTCTATCTATCTATCTCTCTCTCGGGATTGCAACTTCGTATAATCGTTATATATTAATATAAAATGCTTCTTCTCATGTTACGTTACTAAACATGCATTTATATATTCTCTACTCCGCACATAGTAGATATTTCGTCCAGAGATTCCTTGGAAATACATTTTTTGAGATCCCCGAATCAAAAGCCTTTTAAGAAAATGAACCATGCGAAGTGTATGGATGTGAACAGCATAATTAAAAAACAAAACCTTGGTTAATTTGGTATTTAAATCAGATTCTCTCAGAGAAGCGACATGAAGATATATGGAGAAACTTTCGAGAATTTTTATTTTCTCAAGAATTGCTCTATCGATTGTGATTAAAATTCCATATGTTTAAGATTGTTACATGATATATTAAATATAATTTTATCTTGAATTTTCTGGGAATATGTCCTAAAAATTCTCTTCATTCTGGATAACTTAATATACAAAATTTTGCTATACCAGAAATGACTAGTAAACCATAAGAGATGGACAAGATCATGCTACAGCAAAAATGCAGATCTCGTTAAACCACCCAGTTATGTCAAACTTTTTGTGAAGCTAATCATTTCCCACATATGACTTTTCAAATACACTATTCATTTTCTTTCATCTCTTGACTACGCAAAGAGAAGGAAATTTCCAAGGCTTCGCATAGCGACCAGCTCTCCAAACATTTACAATCGTTTGAACTCATTAAAGCGTTTCCCCTTTGCACCTAAGAAAGTTAGCAATAGTTTATCTCGATTAACATGAAGTAGATACAAAAATAAGTGTTGCTAAGAAAAATTTGTACAAGAGTTAAGAAAGTCATGTGAGCTTAACATGTTAGGGTTTATGTTTTTGTATGTTTCAATAATTCGTACTTATGGAAATGATTATTTAAATTCGTTTGGTTTATTACGATATTGAGTTACGTTTTATATTTAATTTGTTTAACAGTTGTTAACAGAACAACAACAAAATTGAATACTTGCTGCTGCAGACTCTAAAGTTGTTTTTATGCTTATTTTAGTAGAAATAATCACACAGTAAGCAATATGGATTTGGTTGTATGCATGATATGGAAGACTCCCATGATTGCGGATTCGAATCCCCCTTGATGGGATTTAAGTGTGCATAAAAGTGACAACAGTCAGCAGATTTACTGGAATGTTGTAAAAGAACTCCTGTGTGACAAAATTCCGGCACATCGGAGACACTGGTAGAATTCTATCAATTGACAGTGTGGTTAACAAATAAAATACATTTTTGTTATGTTTACTTAAATGTGTTTATTTTGACATGAAAGAAAACTGTTCACCTGCTGTAAGTAAATTAGCCACTAATGAGTCATGCAGCAAAGATGAAGAATGGTATATTTCAAAGTATGATACCCGCTGCGTCTCAAGATTTAGTGTTTAAAGATTTAGTGACAAATGTTTAGAATGCCAAACATTTTATGCTGCAATAAAAAGCATTTATTCATTGTATACTTCAGTGAACTGTACATTATTCGAATCATACGATTTTTCTAAGTTTATTACCTACTTTTACTTAATTCGTCATGCAATTTTGCTCAAGTATGCTTTTAATCAAAATCTTGTTGCTTGAAAGTCTTAATTCATTGGAATGCGTGTTAATATAATGAAGTATGCATGATTAAGCAAGAGTGTAGACCATTTTGAGAAAATTATAAGAATTAGAATTAGAAGAAAGTTTTAATGCATATGTAGCTGGTGTAGTGGGGATTTTGCGAAAGTTTAATACGGCATCTTTGGATGATTATTTATCCTACTTTTTTATCTTACACATTTTGTACACACACAAACACGCGCGCGCACACATAAAATACTGATTTTAATTTCCAGGGTCTTTTCATCGTACATTTGGTCGTCACTTATTCCTTTTATCTTCCTTATATTTCACTGTTTATATTTCATTGAAATCAAACCAATTAATTTTATCGTGGTCACTAAGATTAGCAAGAGAAGTGAGAACCTGGCTAATTTCTGAAAACAAGAGCGTGATAGTCTACAGTGGTACTAGTAGTAACAAGCGGCGGATTTCTGTAACCTAAAACTGGAATATATGCAGCGTTTATGACCTAAAATAGCTTAAATATAATCTAAAAAATTATGACCTTTATAACTTAATGCATTTATTAATCATATTATATTATCATGTAACTTTAATTAACAATTAATAATTGTTCGTGCATAAACATTTTTAATCGTTTCTACAGAAAACATCTTCTCTACTTTTAATTTAGCACTTTATGGAATCTGTAAGTTTAAAAGGTTCTAAATTAGAGGATAATAATTAGTGTAACTTAAGAAAAGAAAATTAAGAGAAATAAAATATTATACATGGGTGTTAGTTTTCATCAATAGCAAAATTATATTGAATGACAATGTGCATTTTTAGGTTGTCAAACTGGAAGCCTTTTCTATTGTCAGACAGAGTGTTTTCTTATATCTGGAGAAACTATACTCCACATCACATAGTTTATAGGTGCAAATTTCACTAAGTGAAATCCTTCCAGTTTCTATGCGGGTAATCGCACCTAATATTTGACCGAAGTTCGATTTAAAAAAAGTCATATTTGCTGCCAAGGTTGGTCTTGCACAATCTTAATGGATGAATCAAAAGAATAAAAAACTTGAACTACTGTTTCTAAAGAATCATAATTGGTTCATTTGTATTTCGCTGCTGAGTACACTATAATAGTTCTCAAAATATGACCAAAATATGACTTTATCATGAAAATAAACATACATATAATCAAAGATTTGGAAAAGCGAGAATATGACTTTAAGACCCAATAAATGACATGGCATAGGACTTCGCCCCTTTGTAATAAGTAATAACTAACTGAGGTACCGTCCAAGTACAAAGATAGAGAATCCAAATGTATCTCTAATGCCGATTGTCATTGCTCCTGTCTATGGACTATGGCTAGCTACGTTTACTAAAATTGTTAAAATTAATCTTCAGTTGTTTTCAGTGTATCATAAGCACACTTCTGGAACAGATGCACAGGGTTTGGAAAATATATGATGCGGGTTTATGGTTCACTCTGAACGAAATATTATATAGATATAATTGTAAGTACTTTTAAATAATCCAGTACTGAAACAGTTCACGTTCACATGGATTGTTTTCTATCATTGCTCCGTCGTAATAATAAACAAATTGCAGCAAAATTTCTGATTTTTGCGTTGCGTGTTATTACACACACATTCTTCATAGAAATGATTTATCTTCTCTAAATTATTTTATTTGTGTTAAAATGTTATTTGAAATGTTTATAGAAGGGTTTAATCCAGTGTTTCTTGTTTTCTTAAAACTATTTTCTTTGTGTGTGTTCCTTTTTTTTTTTTTTTTTAATGTTTACTGTACAAGAAAAAGCTGCATATGCCTAATGGTTGGTGAAATACAACTTTATGATTGTGGTACAACAGTAATTCAGACGTAAGTAGATATAAATAGGACCCTTCACATGAAAATAATATCAGATGATAGCACAAAGAAGTCCGACAGTGTACAAAAAGAAAAATCATCAAGCAAACGCCCATAAAAGATACCGAAAGAATCCAACGTCCCTGTGTTCATAGTCCTCAGAAGTTCTTTCCATTCCGTAGTGCACAGATACTCCCTCCGAAGTCAACAGTGCATTACGTAATGCGGAACAAATTTAAATTGCATAGCTATAAAATTCAACTCTTGCATGCAATAAAACCACCGGACAAATTGCTTAGGGGTGAACTCGTTGCCACCATGCTCCATAGAATTGACGATGAACCACAATCTCTTGAGAAAATCCGAGGAGTTCACGTTCCATGTAAATGGTTGTGTTTATCGGCACACTTGCCGAATATGGGCCTTGAAATCCGTGATACACGAACATATTCCAGGTTCTCCGTGGGTGAATATGTGGTGCAACCTTATCACAAAATTCTTGGTTCACTGTTTTTGTTGGGGAAGAAAGACCAGATACATTACAAATTGAGAAAATGGAAATGGGATTGCAAATCTTTCAGCTAGGTGGAGCACCATGCCATTTCACAAACCATGTTCGGGAAGAGTTAAATAATCGATTTCCAAAAGAATGAATTGGCAGAAATGGATCAATTTCTGGTCCACTTAAAGTTCAGATTGTATTGCTTTGCACCTTTAGGGCTATATAAAAAATAAGGTCTACAGTGAAATAATTGAGAATGTCGACCATCTATTGAAAAGAAAAGACAAACAATTGCAAACATTATGCATGATGTTCTTACCAAGGTGTGAACTGAAGTTGAATTTCGCTTAGACCTCTGTCGTTCAGTGAATGGCACCGAAATTGAAACTAACTAATGCAATTTGTAGACCGTTTGAGTTACTGGATTGCTTTAAAAGTACTATCAATCAATTGCAATAACACAGTGAACTCATAAAACGCCACTATACTTTCTCGGAACCTCGTATTGTAGCGAAGGAAACACTCAAAATCGTCGGCTTTTCCCTCAATTGTTTTCATCATTCTAAGAGAGATGAGCTACGGAAATTGTTTCTTAATATTAAGCAAATAAATATTTTGATACTGTAAAGAATTAAATTGCTTGACTAATATTTGCTGAAAATCATCCATGTTCATTTCAAAGAAATTCAGACGCTCATATCTGGTAAATTTTTTATACCAAACGCTTTATCTAATTCAATACTCGTAAGCGGTCGAGAGTAAAACCTCATTACCATAACACCTTTAATTATGCATATATTTACACGTGGCATTTTAAAGACCTCAGATGCAACGTTTACGTGTTCATAGAACAATAAACACATGAAAAGACTTTAACAGTTGTGGTGTTTATTCATGTGACTTAACGTTTTACCACAGAATGATAATGCAATATAAAGGCGGTATACAACATTTAAATAAACAATGTATGTTTCAAGCATTTGTAATTGAATAATTTTATATCCTAGTACTTAAATTCCTACCTATCAGCAATTTTGTTATATAATATTTGAGGTTTTATTATTGTTTAAAAAAAGTCATTAATTGAAATACTATAATGATATTTTAAAATTGTTAAGAAAATTGCGAGGAAAAATATGTAGGTGACTCATTTATTTTTCCTTTATACATTTTTATATCTTCGAATATCATGGGTACCGTGAAAATATGAATAAAACAATGCGATTTAGTAGAATTTAAAATTTTGTACTGTTAATCAAGCTTGAAATTGTAATAAAAATTAGTGGCAAATAATCAAATATAATTTTAAGGAATTTTAAATATCCCTACAGAGCTTTAAATAATATCAACATTAGCAAATCAAAAGCGGAAATGACAGTATGAAGCAAACAATTTTATTTCAAAATTTTCATTAGGGTTCACAGAAACAGTGTCGTAAGAGCAGTGGAGATTGAATGATCCCAAATTTAATTCTTTCTTTCTTTTCCTCCCCCCCCCCCCCCTACATTCAAAATACCTCATATGATATCTTATGGAGTTATATTCACATCACGCACAACACGTTGATACATTTCTACAAAACGCATAAAGGAAGAAGAAACAGTTTAATTTCTTAGTATCAAACCAATATGCGATACTATTTTGCTTAGTATTACTACTTTTTCATCTTAATGACCACGTAATGATAACACATTTTCTCAAAATACCTTAGAGCTTATGACTATGGAAATATGTGTTCGTGCAGTGTAACAGTTGGTTAGAATTTGAACAAAAAATATACTAAATATGCTTTGTAGGAGCTACAGATTTCGTCTGTGTATGACTTTTGATTACAATAAGGAGTGCTCATTCATTATCATAAGGTAAACTACCTTCAGGGTTTTCTATACGATCCCATTAGTTAGCATGCTTGGTGTCAAAGACATTCAATAGCGCCACTTGTTCTGAAATAATTCAGAACTCAGAGACTCAGCAGCGTGTATAACATATAAAGCTACTGTCACGCAAACGTTCCGTGCCATATCTCTTTCCTTTACCTTGTAACTATTGAGATACAACAGTTTGGGTCATTTTGCAATGGTAATTTTTTTCAGCAGAATCGTCAGCTCAGCTCGAGTTATTGCATTAGCAGCGGTGATTCTCTGTCTCTTCACCTCCCTCTTTTTCTAACCTCCTGTGTCTGGCTCTGACTATTCCTCTCACCTTCTTACCCACTTTCTCACCTCTATACCTCTTCTGATCCCTCTTTGGTCCTCTATGCTTTTGATCCCCATTCCTTTACTCCCAGTCTCTCTCCTTCTATGCTTTCCCCTCTATTCCTGGCTATTTCTTACTTTGTGTTGCTCTGTTTCTTTACCAATTATTTGTGATAGAGAAAGAACAAAATTGAATTCCAACCCTCATGAACAGCATAATTCAAAGGTCGCTATACGAATACTTTTTAAGAGATTTTCCCAAGCTCCACTTTATATAGAGAATGCCTGGTTACTTCTTTGTTACATTCTCAAAAATCGGTGTAAAAATGTTTATTTGTTTAAAAACAAAGTAATAAAATGCAAATTCTCTGTGAAATCCTGTTACTTCGTAACTAATTTTGTGCAACTTTGAATAAATAACAAATCTTAAGATTAGAAAACGAGCTTACCTATTCGAAATACACAGATTTCCTTAAAATATGGTATCGTATATATGTATGTTATATAAACCTCCTAGAGCACTTAATATTTCTGGGATACTCGTTGCTGCAGTGGCTTGAAATGTTTCAGTATTTCACTATACATTTTTTGTGTACTATACAATTTTGATGTATATACTATATATTTCACTGTTGTTTTATTTCTTGTAATGTTATGCGGATATGTTGCGATTTCAAAGTCGAAAGACCTCCTTCCAGCATCAGAATTTCACTTTCAGCCTCCTCTGCCTATACTGCAATGAAATTTGTAATTAGTCTATTTCTGCTAGCGATTACCTTGATGAATTGTAAGATAATAACAAATAAACGTCTTTAAAATATTTGTAGAAAGATGAAAATAAACGATAATGACTAGAGCAAGTCATGAGAATGCAACACATCACAAACCCTGTGCTAAAATTGGTTTTTATAAAATGTTTTTAAGAATAACAACATAATAATAGGTTTGATATTACACTAGCTTACGCTGTTCGTTATTCGACAGTATTTTAGAATATTTCTTAGGTACATAATCCAGTAATAATTAATAATAATAATAGTAATAATAATAATCATAATAATAATCATAATAATAATCATAGTAATAATAATAATAATAATAATAATAATAATAATAATAATAATAATAATAATAATAATAATAATAATAATAATAATAATAATAATAATAATAATAATAATAATAATAATAATAATAATAATAATAATAATAATAATAATAATAATAATAATAATAATAATAATAATAATAATAATAATAATAATAATAATAATAATAATAATAATAATAATAATAATAATAATAATAATAATAATAATAATAATAATAATAATAATAATAATAATAATAATAATAATAATAATAATAATAATAATAATAATAATAATAATAATAATAATAATAATAATAATAATAATAATAATAATAATAATAATAATAATAATAATAATAATAATAATAATAATAATAATAATAATAATAATAATAATAATAATAATAATAATAATAATAATAATAATAATAATAATAATAATAATAATAATAATAATAATAATAATAATAATAATAAATTCTTCTCTTTTCTTTAGTTTCGTACTCCATCACTTAGGCCAAAAGTACATATTAAGATATACGCCAATTTTTGCACCAACTGGTTCAACTATTTTAAGTCAAATCTACACAAGCATGGTACATGTATACAACATACCTATTGAAAAGTTTATGTTTGATTTTAAAATAACATTAGCGTTAGCCCATAATGGAAACAAACTCTACAAAATCTGTCTTTAGAAGTTTTATTCGCCGCCGGGGTAAACTATGAAGGATGATAGAATGTTAAAACGTGTAGTAAGAATAACGTAAAGCTACCTATTTATTAAGTTTTCGCTGTTTACATAGGTAACGAATCTCACTAAACAACTAGGTTCAACAAACAGCTAGTATTTCCCATTCTCGCCACGTCAAACAGTAGTTGTGGTGAAGAAGCCGCTTCCCTGAGCCGAAGAAGTGATCTGACTTTTAACAAGGGCAACATATGTGATGAAGGCTCAAATTACCATGGACGTCAAGCATTTGCTTTTTCATAGCCAACTGTCATGATATTCTTGGTGCCTTGTATACAGCATACCGATCTGTTACGTCATTGTAAGTGGGCGCTTCTTATGGATGCTTACAGAATAAAGAAGTTTATTCACAGCTGTTGATAACCCAAAGCTATATAGGCTGTTGAATCCCAATAACAAAACCCCAAAGAATATTAGTGTACAAATCATAGACATTTATAGTCCATTTTATAATTAGACTGGTATGACAACAAAGGTCTTCTCAGCATTAAGCGAAGCCAGCTCATAACATACGATATGCTCCATTGGAGAACGCTCTCTTGGCAAGCAGTGCGTCCTTCGTTGGCTGGAGTTAAGTTTATTGCTACCCTGTTTCCATCCAGAAGGAATCGAACTTCAGCCAGTCAGTGACAGCAGAATATTTTCTAGAGTAACTCACCTGAGAGAAGCTGGTTTCGCTTTACTTCTGCGAACACTTAATTGCGATGTCAGTTTAAGAAAATGGCCTAGGTACAAAAATGGCAAAGTAAGTGACGAAGAAAAATCAGAGATATCCGTTCAATACAACTCAGTATTCCCGTTCCTATGCACGGAATTCACAGCTGTAGTTTTAAAAGTAGAAGGATTAGCATAAATGAGAAGTGATAGCTGCCATAAACATTTCATAAATGAAAGTTTAAAAACATTTGTTATGGCAGATAGGTAACATTTAATGATTTCAAAAGAAATATGGCGTAGTACGCCGCGAGATTGGGAGGTAACTATCACGGTATCGAAGAATTTTTTTATAAACGAGCAAAGAGTATCGGGCAATATTTGTTGCGTCGTTACGTGTTTTTGAATATACATATAAAGCTGGATTTGTAGCTAAAGGTCTGGCATTAGACAGAAAACCATATCTATTGATTGATTAAAATCAATCAGGCTTAATGGAATCAATGAACTTATAAAAATATTACATGATGGATTCAAGTGAGCGGATTGATTCTGAAGCCCCCAAAGATTGTGCCTATACAGAGAATAACGATTTAACTTATAACCCATGGGTTGCCGATAGACTCAATAAAATCCAGTTCAAGTTCGTGTGCACTTACTCTGAAAAGCAAGACAACCAACGATCATCACTAGTTGTATCTCATCTAGTAATCATTAAAATTTATCATGTACAATCTGGGACTTTTTAACATTACACTTAAATGTACACATTTCGGTCTTGGCAACAACGTCATCTAGAGGCATATTCCAACTTGACTTTTATAATCTAGAAATTTCAAGCCACGCAACTTTTAGTTGTTGAGTTTACTAATGCAAAAGTTTAATGGCTTATTCCAAAACTAACCGAATGCTACAACGAGCAAGAAATGGGGAAAACTACGGGACCTTGCTCAAAACTGCAAGCATAGAGAAAGATTGGTGTACAGTGGATACAAATATTTGGACATAATCTCACTGTTTTACGAAAACCAAAATTCACTACAATGCCAATAAAGTTGCCACTATATCCCTATCTCGAAGAATCGCCTGGAGCTAAAACGCTATAAAGCTTTAAGTACATTTTGAAATATCCTGTGTCTTTCTTAGCTTTCCTCAATATTAGTAATAAAAACAGGAGCTTGAATGAGCAGCAGAAAGAATATTCGTAAATCACTTGGATACGTGTGGTTTTGATCTCTGCCAAACTCGCATATACTGGAGGTTCTGAATTCTTACCACTGAATTTGAAGCCAATAACCGCGTTGGCCAATGACGTGTTGATGATAATGAGTGCATTCTCAGTTTATCTTACTAAGGGACATTGTTGTCATTATTAATTTCATCGTTGTCATCATCAGTACTTCCTTTTTCAAAGTTTGAGCCAACGTTGGTTTACTTATCCTGTTATAAAATCTCTAGTGACCCTTCTTCTAAGGTGGTAGAACTCGTATAATACAGTTTTAATTGCAAGGTTCATATTTTCTTCTAATATAACTACTCAGAGTATTTTTGTTACTGAAATGATTTAATTTTACTTTAAATTCTTATTTATTATAAAAGGAAGCATATGCTCAAAGATTGTTTCCCAGCTTATGTACATTTTCTTTCTGGAGCGTTAGAGCTCAGCGAATTTTCTTAAACGTATTTACAAGCTAGTATCCAGGTGTTACTCGGAAATTAAAATATTTTCTCCACATTTGTTATTATTTATTGTACTTATAATAACATTAAAGACAATTTTGTTTTCTGTAGGGCTGTAGAATGCAGGCGCCTTTGGGGCACAATGAAGACCATAGAAAAGTAATATTTATACATTTTAAAATATAAAGAATCCAGAATTCATGCAGAAATTGTTCAATTCAAAACAAAATGCTGTTTTGTCTGAAGACTCAATTTTTTTATGTCTGTCACAAAATCCTAGCTATTTTAGACTAAGTATTGGATGAATTTTGACATGAACTGTCTTCTACACATCTCAACTTTAAGCATTGAGAAGATGACATGGAATTGCACTGTAAACATTTTGCATTTTGGAATATCCATTTGTATGTGTGCTTTGTTAGCTGTAACTAACTATGCCTTAAAATACAATTTAAGGAAACAAACTTAGAAAGTAAAGAATTCTACATTTTGGAACAAATAAAGCATATATTTCGTGCTTTATCAAGCCCGCTAATTGGCTGTACTTAGTCACTGACAGATCTACACAGTATTGCTAATGACGGGTGTCGTGTTACTAATACTGAAAGTCAAGCACTAGAAGCTCAAGAACTTTCCGGAACAAAGAATCTACTATTCGTTGTGTACGAGTAAACGGTGTAAAATGTTAAGAACAAATTGAAAAGTATTGCGAAGATTTTAAACCCGTAAATATGTATTGTCTCGATATTTTGTGTTTGTAAGACCAAAGATCGAATAAAATTCTTCTATCTTACACAAGAATTGTTTAGATATAAATTATAAACATCAAGTGCGAAAGTAGAAAGTTACTGCATTGAAAATAATATGCGATTCTCCATTAAAACTTACCTAGTACGTATCAATAGAACTTCCGAATTACTTCAATTTTGCTTTCTCGATGTATTGGCTTCAAAAATTATCTTCCTGTATTTGCTGATAGAGGAATCTAGCTTTTTAATCAATATATATATTACGATTAAAGACGGATGTATTTAACTAAAAATAGTTTATCTAGAAAATATTTCTTCTAAACTTCCCTGTGATTACTGGGCCTAATTTGAGATACAAACATGATTAAATACAGGAAGGAGGCTTTATTCTGGCAATAATAGGCAATGACAGGTTTATTTTGGTAATGATAGGATCACATGAATATGTCTGGGTTACAGAAGCTGCTAACAAATCATTGATATTGCCTAATTGAATATTTCGAAAGTGGTTTGGTTGAATTCTATATTGAATTCTCTCAAAACTTTGTAACCAGATTTCGTGAAATGTCAAACCGGTGGAATCCTGAGAAAATAAAATAATACAGAAGTAATTTTTTTTTGGGGGGGGGTTAGGAGGGAGGAGATTCGTTATTTTCTTTCTTCTCCAAGATTGCAGTCAGATTTGTGAAAATAAATAGAATCGAAATCATCGAAATATAGGTATTTGTTGTACAAAACATCTTGAAATTATGGTTGTTTACATATCAGGAGTATAAATCAGGTTTCCTTAAACGAATTGCTGGATTTAGGATACCTATATTTCGCCTTAGGTAACTTTACATAACACTTTGATAGTGCATACACTTTTACTGTTTACAAGTCTGTTATTGAACGAAACAAAAATTTAAAAAAAAAAAAACACAGCTGTTAATTAAGAATTATGGGTTTTCCTGAGTTTCAATTTATTTTTACGAATTATGGAGT
This sequence comes from Mantis religiosa, assembly GCA_030765055.1. NCBI lineage: Eukaryota > Metazoa > Arthropoda > Insecta > Mantodea > Mantidae > Mantis > Mantis religiosa. The sequence goes on along the minus strand of CM060947.1, from coordinate 160,446,903 downwards.
CTGTATTTAACATAGGCAGTTAGATGGAACTAAACAATTGGCAAAAATCTTATCACGATTATATTTGCTGATTTCCTGTGTTTGGCGGAACCCCGATAATTATTTCTATTTTATCTGTTGTTATATAATGCTATGCACGTTTCTGTGACTCAGAACGAATATGTATTTACCATGCCTGCTGTAGGGCATGGTAGATAATGGACACTAATTGTGGCTTTTCTTCTTCCATTTTGAGAATTTGCAAATGAACATCAAATTTCGCTCTTCCACTTCCGACTCTATCCTAGCTATAGTTAGATGTTATAATGTCTTCTGGACAGCAACGTGTTACACAATGGCAGGCGCGAGGAATCATATATACGTAATGTGATTGGATATTGAGACAAGGAGAAAGAAGAGGAAATCAAAATCCCTTTGTGTCAAGCAACAAGTTGGCAGGCGCAATAGTAATTTACATTTACGTATGCAATAATTAATTGGCTAACCTTTTATGTCAGATCCACAGCTTCTGTGTGTTATATTTCTGTTTCGTCAGATTACAAATATTTCGCTCTTCTAGTAAACAAGATAATTAACATATGCAGCGCTGATCACTGAAGGTCAATATGGCTCAACGCTCTGTCATGACAGAGAGGTTAAGAATCTAACAGACCTACGAGCATTTTATCGATTGTCTCAAATAACTAATAAATCAATAAAGGACTCAACAACCATAAATACGTACATGCTAGGATTTGATTCGGATAAAAATCCAGGTTTGCTCATATTCCTAAGTGCCGTGCAGTAGCTATACGATATGCATTTATTAAATTTCTTTACATTTTGTCATGTTATTTCAGCCTTTCTGCCACACCTTTTCCTGGCACTGTAAAGCGCAGTGCAGTAATTTGAAAAGCAAAAAAAAGGACGGAAATAGGAAGCCAAACGAGATGACGATTAAGTGACCTTCAATAAGGTAGCGCGTACTTGTACTCCGTTTAGGACAAGAAGTGATAAAAATTCCACGCACCTGTCTTTGGTTATGCATATCTTAGCACGCTCAAGCGACGTCCTCTACAGCGATTTCCGTGACGTGTGAAATTATTAGAACGGCTAATGCGCGCAAGTCTTCTGAGGCGCTTGTCAGTTCATTCACCGGAAGCACGATGGAGATCCGGAGAGGAACAATGAATTACGTCACGCAATGGGTGTGGAAGTTTGTACGAACAATCGACTTTCCTCACCTGAGGAATATACGAGGGAAGTTACATCCAATCTCTAGGGATAATAGAGCTCCAACATGACAAATAAAATCGTTCTATAGGGACATGTTTTTGTACATGGATTTGACACCTCCATATCCATGTTCTCCACCCTTTTGGGGAAAAAAGTATGGCACACATTTTTATTATTTCTAATACCTGTCTAGAAGTAGGTAAGAGAAGGCATTGTATTCCACCCAAAAATTGATATCGATATTTTACCGAAGGAAAACACAATTTGGAATTCGCCGGACCCACCGAAAAAGATCAATTCAAGAGAAAGGTCCGCGTGTGTGCGTGCGTGCATGTATTCAAATAGCAAATTTAATATTTAAACTCACTATACTCCAAAAATGAATTTGTCAAGAAGATCCCCCACCCCAAGTTACCATTTATATGAATAAACTTGCAATATCTTCAATTTCTGAAAATATATAAAAAAATCTTATTAAAAATGTATTTAAAAATCTCATTTTTAATGTGAGAGATAAGAGGCATATATGAATGTTCTATAAATGTTCTCTAATTTACCGTATTGTATAACCTAAGATCACAAAATAATTTATCAAATAGACAAAGCTTACTACAGGAATAATATAATAGAACTCAAAAAATACACAGTTTGTTCTAATAAATATTTTCGTAGCGTACGTCATTTTCAAAATATTCGTTGTTAAATTTGGACATTTTTCTGGGCGTCACCTAACGGACTTGCTAAAAAATATATGATCCTGTTTCCCGACTATTCTTCTTCCAATCATAAAAGCTTATTACAACGAATAGGTAAACATTTGGATGCTGCTTTTTCATGTTGCAATCTTTCTTATTTTAAGACAATTGTTAGGTGTATATACATAATTAAAGGAGCTAAGTTAGAAGAATCGCTTTTGTATTAATAGCGAGATATATAATGAATACAATTATGTGAATGTGCCATTGGTTAAACAAGGTGAAATAAATGCATTACAATAGTTTTTTTATCAGGAATAAATGTTGCACATTTTATAATTCATGAATGCTATTTTATTTTTGAGATAACATTTATACGATTTTGGTCTAATATGCTCCCAAAATCTAAAATTTACAGTAATTATTTTACATACTGGTGGAAAAGATGACGTAGGAGACATTTTATGTATCGCAATTTTTTGAGATGATTTCATGGTTGAATTTTACAAATAATATTCAAGGGCATTTATCAACCTAATTTGAGTTTTGCGTAAAGTGTCACACTTTTGTGTGGTTCATTTGTTCCTATTCTGAACCATCATTTATTATTATTATTATTATTATTATTATTATTATTATTATTATTATTATTATTATTATTATTATTATTATTATTATTATTATTATTATTATTATTATTATTATTATTATTATTATTATTATTATTATTATTATTATTATTATTATTATTATTATTATTATTATTATTATTATTATTATTATTATTATTATTATTATTATTATTATTATTATTATTATTATTATTATTATTATTATTATTATTATTATTATTATTATTATTATTATTATTATTATTATTATTATTATTATTATTATTATTATTATTACTATTATTATTATTACTATTATTACTATTATTATTATTACTATTATTATTATTATTATTATTATTATTATTATTATTATTATTATTATTATTATTATTATTATTATTATTATTATTAAACTTTACTATTTATTGTTTTAATATTTTAACGGTATTGGAAAGTTTTATTATACAGCTTTGGACACTTTAAAAGAACTTGCTGAACGTATTTAATTGATATAACTGTAATACACAACTCAAGAAAGACATTATTTCTCAGCTTTGTTAAACAAAGTTGGATGATTTGAAATAACATGTAGAACGAATTTAAACAAAATAGTCTAAAATAGATGAAACTTTTCAAAGACAATATTTTTACCTTATTAAGTGTATTATAAATAACAGAAACTGGATACAGTAAGGCATTTTATTATATAATACTAGCTGTTAGGTGGAGTACCATGCACGTTGCATATTACTGTTACTCCAAGAATGAAAACATTTGTCACGCTTGCTTGGCCCTCGATGCGTATAAAACATTGTGACGTTTCTCTGTACGGTCTAAAGGATATTGAATGAGTTGCGTCAGAAAACTAAGCTGTAATAAGCTCCCTTAAAATACTTATTTATTGCATAAATTTCTTGAGAAACATATTAAATTAAAGCTGAAATTATTTGTAAGAATATGCTATTCTGCATGTGAATGGCTATGATTTCAGGATTTGCGCACTGGTATGTTACCTTTGATAATTATGCCAGAAGGCATTAAGTATGTTATACTTCTTACCAAAAAGTTTGCATCCGCGCCGCCACGTCGTGGCTGAGTGTTTAGACCGCTCGACTGTCACCTGGATGGCCCGTGTTCGATCCCGTAAAATGAAATGTTTGGTGGACAGCACGGTGCTGGGTGGTGCTGAGCAGGTTTTCTCCATTATCTCCGGTTTCCCCCGCCATCTCATTCCTCCGGTGCTCCATCTTCATCTCGTGTATTAACAGTGTTACACCTGCGGTGCCGCATGTAGTAAAAGCGAGCGTTAAACACTACACATTTCGTTTCATGTTCATCTGCAATTAGACACGCCTTTTTAACGTATGTATTTTCTTTAAACATTCTTATTTTTTGTCTCTTAATGCTAGCTATCCCATAATTTGCTACAAAGAAATAAAATAGTTTACCAAAAATTGTTGATTTGGTTTTTTTCTTCTTTTCGAAAATGTATCTCAAGAATCGTAAGTATCCAAGTCCTAATTCATTAACTTGTTGATAGTTCTCACCAAATAAATATTGTTGTATGCATTAGCTCGCAAATATTCCAGACATAAATTGGCAAAACATGACAAACACTTATTGACACTCTTGAGCCATACGTGATGACCAAGCAGTTGAGCGCCCTTATATACAAATCATCACGTCTGTCGCTGCACCGGAAATTATCCGTGTTCCCTGTAACGCTAGTTCCTCACTCTTTCGTAACGGCATAGGAACATCATGTAGGTAATTTTTTCTCAGCAACAATTTATTTTTCTCAAGGAAAACACGAAATGTTAGATACATCTATCTTTCAAATATCTACTATATTTCGTTTAAGAGAATTTACTGTTACTCAAGAGGAAGACTGGTTGGAAACGTGAACTAAACACCAAGACAGTTGCTTGACCAGATCGAGTTTGCTGCAAATGTGAACTTAATAGTATGTCTGCAAGACTCTAAAGATAGAAACAGTATTGCAGGTATTTGCTTGAATTCCTTGGGTGGAAGACGCAATTATTGAAAACATACGAACAAGAGGGTTTGAAAGGAAAGAAATCAGTTGCCTGCAGTCAAAACAGCCCGGGTTCTTGTACAGCAACAGAGGTAATACCTGATATGATAATTGGGAAAGGAAATTTGGGGAGGAAACGTTCCGAGCCTGAACTTAAACTACCTTTCCAACATTCGCCTGTCGTAAATACTGACGAAAAACTAAAACAGAAAAGTTAGTATGGGGATTTGAACCGTACATTTCAGATTTACAGTTAGTGCCTTGATCTTTTCTTCCTGAATCCCAGTGCTAATAGATTGACACAAATTATCTGTCTCCGTTTTAAATATATTTCATTAGACCTAATACAGTGTTTATTACACCTGTAAAGTGCCCAAGATTTAATAAACTGATTACTCAGTTGAAAACCTAGTCATTATGTCCTATAATGAGTTATTTGCCCAGTACTCTTTGTTGCCTTACATTTTTATCATGTCAAATACGTTGCTTTATATATTTTTTGTTCTTATTCCGAAAAATAAATCAATTTAACATCATTTACAACAATGATAACGATCATACCTCTACAGTTACGAAGACGCATAGATTTTTGACATTTTATAACTTATGCATATTTATTTATTTCATTTTGTGCTGCCTTCCCTAACCAAACGTCATATAATTCAGAGTTAACAACTTTATAGGATGTTTAGCTTCATATACATCATGTCCTTGATGGCTTGTATCACCCAGTGGCAAAGAGGTTCTACTATACATTGGTCAGTAGAGATGTTTTTTCTAAACATCTGACGGTTATTTTCTTCATCCACTTTATTTTTATATGGCTTCCACAAACTCTTTTTGCAAATACTTGTATAGGTTGGGCTTGAAATTGTATAGACGAGTTTTGAAAAATTCAAGCCGGTATATTGGAACAGCTGATGTCACAAAAAATATTCGAAATAAATTGTGTGTTCTAAATACATCTAACTTTTTATGAACTATCTTTTAATCCCTTAACCTTTACTTAACAATTAAGCAAAATCACACAAAATTGATTTCGAATAAAGGGGAATCCACAGGCTCTATTAAAAAATTCAGTTATATACATTTTCTCAAATAATTGGTAAATGTGGTATGTTATTCAAATTCCGTTTTTCAGAAAACCAAAATGTCCAAAAATGTATTCATTTAAACTGTCCTTTAGAGTGGAGAAGAGTTTCTTAAAAATCTTCCATTCATCATCTATGGAAGCTACTGAACTTATATAACCTAGTTTGGTAAATAACTAAAGATATGTTATTTAGATGACCTCAAAACGTGCGTTTCCAATGTAATTTTGATATCGAATTTTTCCGATGGAGTGCAATACTTCTCTACAGGTACGTGGTAGAGAAATGAAAAATGGCTTTTTGGAAGTTTTATTAATTTTCAAAACGTATATTTCTGTGGAAATGTTGAATTAAATGTTTAGGGAATGCAATATTTATACCTAAGTAAGTACATATACTTTTCCCTGATGAATGTAAGTGATTTTTTTCAAGAATTTGATATAATCTGAATATAATTACAAATAATTTTATAACCGTTACAAAATTACAATCAAATCCACCTTAAAATCCATTGTTCAACTTGTTTACCTTTTAGGTTGATAAAGATAACGCGTTAGTTGAAAAGAAGTACTGGTTGTTTCCTTTCTTAAGCCAAATTCTGTTTTTCCCATTGCTGTGTCGCATAAAAGCTAAAGCGACTCGAGTATTTCGTCTGTCAAAATTAAATTAGCTCTCTATTGATTTATGTTGAGAGTGGAAGATGTTGGAAGGTTTCTCCTTGGTTAAAAGCATTGCCGATGGGTACATGATTGTGAGTCTAGAAACCAATGAAAATATATGAGGGAACAGCTTGGCAGATGGTTTTAACAGAGAAAATGACTGCTGATTCGTAGATATCCTTTTTTTCCGTTGATTGATTTTTTTCCACTTCACTTCCTTAGTATGCTGTAGGTAAGTGCTGACTGTATGCAAAAATTCAGCTGTTTTTCGAGAGAGTCAAATAATCTAAAGCAGTTTTCATATTACATTTGATTCTCCAGCATGAAACAGTGGTTTATCGTTTAAGAATTAACGCATTAGCTTTCTGGTAGAGGACAGTGACTGCGGGAGGGGGTGGGGGAGCGAAGTTATTATTACTTGCCGCAGCGTGTAAACAACAGGTAGTGTGCTTTGAGCGTGATATTTACTTAGCTTTTCAGAGGATGCAGCTCCTATTTTCATGTAGACCCGGGTGGCACGTTGAGTTGAGACTGCCCCAACCTCTTGTCAATAAATCGTCTGACAAGATAAAATTCCGACACACTGTCGAGACTATACCCAGAATTTGTTGGCTCTGAAAACTTGATTACCATTGTGGCTGAAACTTTCAGCGTCTACCTCTACCAAAAAATATTAAAACTCTGAAACTGAATTGACCATTCCTAGCAGTTCAATAGCCTTATTTCCTGTCAGTTTAGAAAATTAAGCTTGTCCTTTTTAAAGAGATATTCTTTAGAGAGTTCTCCCCAGCGATTTCGATTTTTTTTTCTTCTATTTCTTCTGCCATATTTTAAAATGCTTTTATCCTTTCTTTTCTACCTATTTGTCAGTTCGGTGCAAATTTTGAATTTGATTTTAAACTAACTTTCCGATAAGCTAGAGATTTGAAAGTTTAAACATAGCTCAAAATTGAAGACAGTGTGATATTAACTTGGTTTAATTTTAATTTCTATTTTAATTAAACTAACTCTTCGATGAGATTAAGACTTGAAACTTTAAACATAGTTGAGAACCAGATGATTTCTCTTACAAGAAAATGCCCTAGCCCAAAGTGTCCTTTCATTGGAATGGATAATAGCAAGAAGTATAGAGAGTAGCTGTCGAGAAAACTTAAAACTACAATCACATCGTCTCCAGTACAATAAAATTGCTAGTAGCTTAGACGAACTATTTATGCATAAATTATCTATTACATATGCTACAGGTTTTTCTTTGTAAATCTTAAAGGTATTTTCATAGCTATTAAAAATTCACAATCGCACATTTTCAGGACAATCCGTATGGGGTTAAGAAACTGCATGGGGCCTAGGAGAAATTATTTAATACCTTTTGGTCCGTTTTAAAAACTGATATATTCAAAATGTTAAAAATGTTTGTTTAAATTCTTCTCTTAGTTGTGCTCTTGTTTCAATTAACTTTGCACTTTGCTGGCCAAACTTCAAATCTCACCTCAGTATCACCAATCTTGATTTTCTTTATAATTTGATTATACATTTCTTATATACATTTATAAAGTATATATAAAGTCATGTTTGGATGTGCCATCGACTTAATTCGCAATTTCCACCTTTACCTCGATCTAGATGAAAATGATGAATTGCTGGAACAAATTCTATAGTCATCTGCAAACAATTGTAGTGAAGTCACACACTGTTACACGTTAATATTGTTTCCCAATGAAAGGTGTCAGAAAATTAAAGGTGTTTACGAGAATGCTAGCAAATGGTTGCCAGAGAATTACCTCCAAGTTCTATTTTGGTAAAATACTAACCTCCACAAGATTCTGTTGCTTGCATCTAGCAGATGATTCGTAATCGCGATTGGCAAGATGCCGTAGTAGAAGTAGTATCACTATTTTTATCCTTAATGCCTGAAAGGAAATGCGAGGTAAATATCGGCGCCAACAAACTTGCGATTCCTCGGCAACCAGAATAACTGATTGCCGTCATCAGTAATTGTGTAGTAAAGGAAATTAAAGGTAGATGTGACCAGGGTAATGTGACTGTGATAAATTTATTAGAGGTTTATTGCAAGAAAGCAATATTAATTAGCGGAATTTATTATATTTTTAAACCTTTAAAAGTGATTAAACAGTTACGAACATGTATTCCAATGCTTCAGGATGGAGACTTGGTGAGATGAGAGCAATTCTAATACCATTTCACATATACTCTTATTGAGAAACGTACTCATAACCAGTGTACCTGCATGTAAATATTTCTCAGTTTTATTATGTTTCATCTCTAAAAGAATACGCTGTACAAGAAAGTTATCGATGTTACCAAAACAGCTCTGCGATAATGGGATAGAATAGACTAGCTGTTGGCTACACCAGTTCGTGTTTGTGACTGAGCTTAGATAAATATTTGTGGACTTATCATCATAATTTGTAAACATGAAAGAGAAGAAAACGTTGACAGATTAGGTGTACTTTGATTTAAAGCTTTCTTGGTGACATCCCCCTGTTGAAAACGACACTTTTCGAACGCTCGGTAGCAGGGTCCTCTATGTACTCGGTTATATTAAAAACAATTTCAGTCCTCCCAGTTTCGATCCCAAAATACCTCCTTAGAAGGCAAACCTCGCACAGGATGATCTTTGTGCTGCACGAATAGAAGAAGAAAAAATGTCAAGTAGGTAATCTACGGATAAGAGTTCAGCAAATAGTGCAGCAGCTAATATGCCCATACCAGTATAAGCAGACAATTATATAATCTTGGTGACCAAAAGCTTTTATTTTATTTGCATACTCATAACTACCATTTGGACACATTGATGTTTGCCTATTCTTTTTAGTTTTCATTTTTCCCCTTTTTTATGCCGTTGACCCTTATAGACAGGAAAAAACTGCGCAATTAGTTACTCTATAGAATATGAGGTCCTCTGAACTTTTGTGCATATAAGTGCGAAGATGATAATTGATACACAAACAGTCGGATGAATAATAAACGTAATATAGGATACAACACGAATATTTAAAAGTAAACCCCCATTTAAAGTAACGGTTTGCGTCAAACCTTTTAATTTTTGTCAAGAAAAATTGTACATATTTGATTAACTGATCACATGTTTGAAATGTTGAAATAAATAAAATGAATATTAATTGTCCGTAAGTAGCGTATGTATAAAAAATCATTTTTGTTCTGAGCTGTACACCTTCCTAGATGACTGACGCCGCTTAAGTATAACTTTTAACACGAACACTCAAACTATAAATTGGAGTTTATAATAGTCAGTGGAGCAAAGTTTGTACAAAACTTAATTGTTATCACCCTTGTTTCTCGCATGGAAATTATATATTCATTAATCTATGTTAATCGAATAATATAACGACATATTATTTGAATGGCTCAAAAATGGATACAGCAGAACCAGAAGAATGTTACAATGAGAGCATTACATAGAAATTGTTGCTAAAGAAGTGCAAAACTAGTTCCTACGGCGTCTCCCCTTATCATCTGACCGCTTCGTCCTCTAGCCGCAGCCGAGTACAAAAGGGGTGGCGGGTGTTTAGCGCCCTGACTCTCTTGACCGTAAGGCGACTTCGCCTTCTGCACTTATTGCAGTCATATTGATTTAATATTGCTACGTTCTTGTTTATAGTACATCATTTTATAATTACGTAATTATCTTGTCAGCATTGGTGCTGTGAAAATCAAACAATAACGAAGGCAAAACAACAGAGAGAGCTCAGCATGCTGCAATATACACACAATTTCTCTGAGTACATCATTTAACATTCAGGGCTGTTTGAAAGATAGTACATGACAACACAGTGAGAAGTGATTTTATTTTACTCAAGGATTCCTACTCTCAAAGCAAAACTGCTCCCTCCTGCTTCTGTGTCTGTCTCAAATTCAAGAGGTCCTGGGTTCAAATTTGGTTAGGATGGCTTGCCCAGATATGTATTTTCGCCCTAGTTTTCCACTATCCTGAGAAGATAAATGTGAGGTAGCTCTAAGCACTGTGATCCGGAACTCGTTTGATCATTGTACACATTTAATTCAACACTCCGTTTTTAACAGGAATATCTATTGTATTATTGAAGTCAGGCAGTGTGTGTTTGTGTGTGTGTGTGTGTGTGTGTGTGTGTGTGTGTGTGTGTGTGTGTGTGTGTGTGTGTGTGTGTGTGTGTGTGTGTGTGTGTAACTTTGCAACGGGCAGAGAAAAAGGTATATGTCGCACAATAAATTAATTAAGCCGTTTAAACATCCTTCAGATGAAAATATAACCTTTTTTAGTCGCCGTTTAGAGGCTGTTATACTTAATCAATGTCCATCAGTGTGTGATCATCTTGTGTTTGATTTGCGATTGCAGGAAACAGCACAAAGTAGTAGAGATCTATAAATTGGTTCCGGTTCAGTGACCAGTGAAACGGAAGTAGCATGAGTAGCTAAGTTTGTGTGTTAGGGTTCATCTCCAGAAATAGAGCGACGACCAACTGGGAGTTAGGACGGAGGGGATGCAGCTAGGAACGCTGGCACACCAGTAAATTGGACTCATCATTCGGGTGGGGACATACGCGTCATATGGTGCTGAATATTCCCTCTTACAGGAAGTCTGAAGGAGATGTTGGACTATATTAGTGCTAGGAGTGTGACCAGCAGGTCGTGGTAATGTGTTCATTATGGTGCAGTTAGGATATTAACAGATGAGGTTGTGATAAAATGACGAGCGAGGATGAACAGGAGTCAGAACTAGCTCTTGATCTGTGGGAAGGTCAGTTCGAGTTTGTTGGAGTTGGTTACGGCGGAGGGTGCACGGATATTTTGCCTCCACCCACCAGGATTGGAACCAACGGCGTCCGGAAAACGGAAGCTCATCTCTGGTGCGAGGACCTTACAGAACAAGTGAGTATATTCAGGGCGACTTCAGCCTTGTTTTGTTTCCTTCTAGCAAGACAGGACTGAAACAAATAAATAATAGTTATTTCCGTCCAAAGTTATTGTTTTGATTATGTCCGGAAAAGGAAGAGTTATTCACTGATATGTTCTATGGTACTGTGCATTAACTTATTGAATACATAAATAATTTAGAGAAAACCAGCGTATTAAAATTCAATTTTTGCGTTTCATTTGTCTTAGAAAATAGTATTCTGTAATGATAATTAATCATACTCGTCCGTTTCAAACAAAATGGAGGAGTCTGATGAAATTCTGGCTGAACCCGTAATTATAGCTTAAGTTTAAAAACTACAGATAAGCCACTTCCAATGAAATCTACCATTTGTATAAGGTATATGTGAGTATATTGATGCTCTCATTCTTGTTTGTGTATGAATCAGGATTACTTACTATACGCAACATCACTATCAGCGGTTCAATTAAATACATTATTATTTCTACCTCGTTTCTAATTAATTATAGTTCATGTGCCGGGAGTTCAATGAAGATGTTTATATTCAAGGCAATGGCGTTAATTCATGTTTGAGACTAATTAAATGTTTAATTTTTCTACCATTTGTGACGTCATAAAATTTAGTACTTCAATTTTGTTGTATTACCATGGTAAGAGGTAAATGCAAGTGACGTAGCAATGTTGGTGCATGAATGCACAAACACACAATTATTAATAATATAAAATATATAAAGAAGGAAAATTAGCCTATATGCACTTATTTTGAAAGGATAGTATTTATTAGTTGCCTCTGTGGTCTGGGGGTTTGCAAGCTAGTTTCCAAATTCAGATATCGTAGGTTTGATTGCAGGAATTACTCCTAATCTTCCCAAGAGTCTGGAAGTATAAGAGAGCATGAATGTGTGTCTGTGAATTTTAAAATAATCCGAAGTCTATATTTATAAAATCTGCAATATAAACGAGTGAATATCGTTGCAAATGGGCAATTGCTGCGAAGGCAAAAGCCCTCTATATGTCCTAAGATACTAAAAGTGGTACATAAATGGAACAAAAAAGTAAATAAAAATGTGATAATTTATGAATAATTTTTCTTGATAGCACTACTTACTGAATTTGTATAAATTAATCTTTAATTGTGATGAGTGACAGTTGTAGGTCAGTTTGTAGGGTTATCAATACATGCACGATGGGCGTGCATGGGAAGGACGTCAAGCTAGTTTCCTCTTCGACAGTGCAGTCATCAGTTTAGCTTTAATCCTTACCTTCTTTTCTTCCGTAGCGACGCCTAAACTTGTATTCTGCTCATACCTCGAGATTTTAGTAGTTCTTCCAAGAGTTGATCTTATTAATTTCTGAAAACTGTGCAAAATTCAAGAAATATTTTGCGCGAATGTTGCAAAGGTATCCGCAAACTGTAGGAGAAATATTTTACGTATAATTTTGTTTGAAAATTCCTCCCTTTTTATACATCCTTTTATTTCATAATGTGCTGACATCTAATTAAATATTTTGTTGAAGCAAATGAGTTCTTTTTTCTCAATTAAGAGAATTCGTCATCCTTTTTTCCACATTTAATGAATTGGTAAATCATCGTTGCGTTTCTGCCATCTACTCGATACTGGGAACTGAGCATGGAGCTGTTAATATGCTTGAAAATGCAGCATACAAGGAGAGAATCAAACAGCGAGGCCCAAAACATGGTATAGTCACAAGGAATAACCTTTACTACACCTTAATCGTTATGCTCAGAAATAGCTAACTGGGATGCACTTCTGCCTCATTTCTTCCTTTTAACTGATGTTGCATTAAGTGCAAATGGATATTTCAAATCGGTCTTCACTTTAAAGATGCCCGTTTCAATATGTGCTAAATAGCATGTGATATTCTAAAACAAACGCTGCCCTTTTAGGCCTTAAATGTAATACCTAACATGGACTTTATTAAATGCTCCACAGTGGTATTTTATGCACCTTCTCTTAATGAAGAAAAATATTGCTCCTCCTTCTATGCAGTAAGAAAAATTGTGAAGGTCGTTTAACTAGCATTGTTCCGGGTTGCTTGTTGTATACCTATTGATTGAAAACTGAACTTACTGAAAATATTTATAAAAGTTGAAAAAATTTATGTTATAAACTATGAAATTTATCTCAATAATAATAATAATAATAATAATAATAATAATAATAATAATAATAATAATAATAATAATAATAATAATAATAATAATAATAATAATAATAATAATAATAATAATAAATAATATTTAATAAGTAATAATAATAATAATAAATAATATTTAATAAGTAATAATAATAATAATAAATAATATTTAATAAGTAATAATAATAATAATAAATAATATTTAATAAGTAATAATAATAATAATAAATAATATTTAATAAGTAATAATAATAATAAATAATATTTAATAAGTAATAATAATTAATAATTAATATTTAATAAGTAATAATAATTAATAATTAATAATAATTAATAATAATAATAATAATAATAATAATAATAATAATAATAATAATAATAATAATAATAATAATAATAATAATAATAATAATAATAATAATAATAATAATAATAATAATAATAATAATAATAATAATAATAATAATAATAATAATAATAATAATAATAATTAATAATAATAATACACAATGGGTTTCTCCAAATTTAGTGCGACTTTTCGCATCACAATTAGAAAACCTCGCCCTGGACCTTAACCTTAACATTAGCAAGACAACCACAATCCGAAAGGAGTCGCTAAGGTAAACATTACATCTGTTAATATGTTAACAGTGGATCTTTCCCTTCCTCTCTTTTTAAATGTTGCAAATTTTTTGTGAACACCGAAAAGTGACAACTTTAATTCTTTATCCTTCTTTGCTGTTCCCTTAACATACCGTACAACGGAGTTCTGCGGCAGTTTATGAGACGGAGTTTACTAGACTACTGCGGTGGTTTACTATTTCTTTCCTTAATTTGGGGATGAAGGGAGATAACATTGTCTTGAAACGAAATGTAAAGTTTCCACTGTTGCAAAATCTTCCATCGGGAATCCGTTGGTTTCTTTGCAAACTCCCCCCCCCCCCCTTCTTTTTTTTTTTATCTTTTGAAGTCAAGACCGGCAAACTTGTGTAAAATGAAATCAAGGTGTTTTATCAAATCCTTCAAACTCATTTTTAGGTGCAGATGATTTAGAAAGGAAAATTCTTGCTGTTTGTTTCCAGTGTTACTGCATCACTCAAAAGTTTTGAACTTGATTACATTCCAGTTTTACTGTTAATCTGTCGCTATAGAAAACGTTTATATAGTTGTATCGAAGTTCACTCCTGCGAGCTACTGAGGAACCTCCCTCCACACAACTTCCTCTTCTATTCTATAATCAGATCTTGGGGTAACTACAAGGATACTAACGATATTAGTGAGTAAAGGAACACGTACTTTGGTTTCTAGCAGCAACTTGTTCGACTTCGAAAATCAAACTACTTTCCGACATTTGAAATATCCATGAAGTAGGTACTTAAATACCAGAGCTACCTTATAGATCAATTATAATATAGATACTGCCATAAGACTTTTGGACATTATCGTATGGCAGCACAAAGTAATTTGTCTGCAGTAATATCAAGAGTGCTGATGACTTTTCGGTAATTTAATTGAAGTTATTGTTATCGTGATAATTATTTCCTTACAGAAGATTGAAAAATGACAACAAGCTATGTTTTTAATCTCAGTTAAACTGCGTAAGAAATATTATAAAAGGGAGTTTGATGACATGTTTAAAATGTTAAAATCAAGCTGCTTCCCTCCTCTCCTCGAAGTGATTTACCTGTTACATCAGTCTGAAAAGATACACTAATTGCATTAATTTTTCCCAAGCAGAACCACAGACAAATGTACAATACGTGTTTTAATAACTTTTTGAAAGTATATGAAATATTCGAATCTAAGTTTTGGCGATAGCATATATTCGGTGAAGAACTCTAAAAATTGATTTTATACTACTTTTTTGGATCAGTGATATTGCATATTATATCGCTTCTTTTGTGAATTCGCAGATCGTCAAAACTGGCCATTTTTATAGATTATTCTCTCGGATAAAATATCCTCCGTAAAATATTTTATTTTATTACTCCTTATTTCTAGGCTCGATACCCTAGAAAGGTATTTCCAAAAATTAAAACAATTAAGTCGTTAGAAACGAAATAGGGACACGTTATTATCTAAATCAGAGAAACTAATGAAAGAAATAGATATGAGGGAGAGAAAGAGATAAAGTAAATTACAAAAAGCTGCTGCAGAGTATATGTATTTTTTCAAACGCGGTTGGCATATGCATATATTGATTCTGTGTATTTGGCTGTTTTTTAAATTAACATCAAAATTATAATTACATAGGTATGTGTCTTAGAGTTAGGACTTTAAGGACTCCCGCGGGAGAACACAGACGCGACGTAATAAAACCTACTACGTCATTCGTCAAAACGCTCAGGGCCGTACAAACACTGCACGAGCTGCCGTTAGTGTCATAGTGGCGGTGTTTGGAGACAGTGATTTGTTCGCTGACAGTGAAGAACATAAATGTCAGAGGCACGTAAACGCACGATGGACGAAGAGTTATGAAGAAGTGGTATTTTCACACAGAAGGGAGAAAATATCCTATGCAAGGTATGCTATGTAGAAATTAAGGGCACTAAACCCAAATGCTGAGACAGCACTGCCACACTAAGAACCATCGAGCAAGGATTTTAGCAAGAACGGAGGTCGAGGAACAATCTGGACCAAGTGTAACTTCACCGTCTCAGTTCGAATTCTTTCAGGACTTATGTAAGATGATGTGTGCAAATATACCGGTGCATACAGTAGATAATACATACTTTAAGCCCTTCATACAAAAGTATACGTACTAAACGATATTCTCCTTCTCAAACAACTTTACTTAAACGAGAATTACCACAATGTTATAATGATGTTATGTCGCAAAATAAAAATAGGGCGAAAATAAAATGTAGATTTCTATTGGTGAAACCGAAGCTGGTGTGTTAAAAACGTGGTCGTGGGAACGCTATTACCAGACAAACAAGGAGGAACATTTTTATTAACCTCAGAAATTAGTGCAAAGGTGAACCATGTAACAATTGCAGACATATTTAAAACAAGCATGACGCGGTTGTATCCAGAAGGAATAAATGTAGATAATGTACTCCTTTTCATCACCGACGTTACCATATATATAACAAAAGCAGGCAAAGAGCTTCAGAACATGTATCCTAACATGCTGCATTTGACCTGTCCGGCACACGGGATCCATCGTGTAGCCGAGGAAATTCGCAGAAGTTACAGTGATGTAGACAGTTTCATTGCAAATGTAAAAAAGATTGAAAGCTCCAAGCAGAAAACATAAATTTAAAGAAATGGCGCCTAACATCCCCTTACCTCCCCAGCCGGTTACAACTCGCTGGGGCACCTGGCTAAATGCCGCTATGTTGCGGATCATTACGACATAGTTACTGAAATTCTTAGTGTGTTAAATAACGAGCATAGTTCTGTAGTACAAGCCGCTCAGTCCCTCATTTCAAGCAAAATACACGAAGATTTGCTCTTAATCAGAAACAGTTTTTCAGAATTATCCAAAACCATTGTTCACTTGTAAAAAAATATCTCATGCCATAGAGATCATATAATAACTAGCTCAACAGATAGACTTTTTTGTTATTTGCGTCCTTCAACGTTAAGTCATATCGGACGGTGAATGAATTGGGTGAAATGATCCTCAAATGCGTCAAGGTTCCATGGAGCGTAGACATACACGACATTCGTCTTTAACGATAAGGGAAAACCTGGAAAATACCTTATCCAGGTAACTCACCCTGACCGAGATTCGAACTCGGGACCTCTTGAACGTGAGGCAGGCTAATCTACGTTACCGAGGCGGGCACATATAGACTCAGTAGCTGCTGGACTTGTCATGGATAAAATAAAAAAAATAAAAACATAATGAAAACCCTACTTGCGAAAACCTAGGCTATTTTAAAATGGTGAACATTAAAAATAATTTGCAAGCGCATAAGGAAACTGCGCTTACAAGGCAACCTGATCTACAGAATTTTATGTTTGCACCTGTTACATCATCTAATGTCAAAAGAAGTTTTTCAAACTACAAATATTGCTTGAGTGACAGAAGGAAGAGATTCATCTTCGAAAAGTTTAAAATGTATGTTGTTATACACTGTAATAAGTTGAACAATTAAAGAGTAGGCATTTATTTTGTATTGCAAAAGTAATTTATTTTACTTTATTGTTCAAAATGTGTTTTGTTATACATCTACTTCTACTTAAAACGGTGACATAATTTACATATTGTTTTGTTAAAACAGTTTGTTTGCACATTTGTATACGCCTAAGGCGGCCGATCTTGTTTACTACTGGAGTTAAACCAAACCCCTCTTCCAATACTCATAGCATGCACAAACATGCCGAGTCCTAGAAGTCCTAAGTCTAATGTGTCTTTGCGTATCAAATTTATTATAACAATCATTTTTGCATATCAGATATAATTATGTCGTTCAGCTTTAGTAAAAGAAAAAAAAAACGTCATCAGTGTGAAGCTAAATTTCTAAGAATAAAGTAAATTTTGTATATGTATATAATATGTGTTTGTATGTGAGCATCTTTCTATTTCGAAAACACTTTAATAATGCCTTCGCTGTTGTAAAACATACTTTTCCCGGCGAATATAGGCTGTGAAATAGTTCATACATTTCTGAATGTTTGAAATACTAAAAGAGATAGTAAAAATATGCGGATTTATAAAAATATGTACTTGCGAAAATGATTATTAAAACTTCAGAAAATATTCAATTTGGCTATGTTTATAACTGAGCAAGTTAAATCGATTAGCAAATAGCTAACACAACACTAGTAGGCCCGATTTCACCAACAGATGTTAAAATCGACGTTAACAAATGTAACGTAACAATTGTAATAGCGCTAACAATTTCTTGCATTTCACCAACCTGTTTTCTGAAAATGTTACCAACACGTGCTAACGCCAAGAAACTTCTAAATATTACCGTCATAGAAGGCTGTGGATAAGTCGTATTATTTTCTGAACGTACTACGATGCACTTTTGTTTTCATTTTCGTCTGCACCGCAGTCTGCACACAGCTAAAAAAAAAATGTGGATAAACAAAATCATAAACAAAAGCCATGAAACAAATTTCTCATAAATGGAGAAAGAATTGTTAATTGGATTGGTGACGAAGTATAACGATATCGTGGAAAATAGGACGGATGCGGTGAATGTAAAAGCGAAAGATGTCACATGGGGAAAAATTGGAAACAAACTTAATTAAATGCATGTGTCATTACTACAAACGAAACGTATTACGTAAATTTAAAACGAGGTGCGAATAAGTACAAATGACGAGTGACTTGAACGTTTCAAGACGGAAGGTGGACAGTGTTATCCACAGTGAATTATAAAATCGCAAAGTTATTAGTACTTGATGCAAAGGCGAGATCGGCATATTCCTTTCGATGCATGTTCTAACTCAGTATTACGTAAATTTAAAACGAGGAGCGAATAAGGGCAAGTTACTTGAACGTTTCAAGACGGGAGGTGGATAATGTATTATCCACATAATTCAGTGAATTATAAAATCGCAAGCAAAGGCGAGATCGCCATATTCCTTTCGATACATGTTCTAACCTCTCTTGTACTTCCGCAGTAACCTTCATAGCAACATGTTTCGACAGTCTATACCTCCGTAAAGAATTTTCTTCTGATAGCTCCTCAAAATCATTTCTCCTCATAGGCCGTACTCTATTGCGAATGCCATTTAGACGGTCTTAAATATAGCAAATCGACATCAACAGCCTAGTTTATGCTCGCCATCTTGACTATTCACAATTGTTAAGAACTTAACATCAGAAATTTGGCGTGTTAGTTTAACAAGATATTTAACACGAGTGTTACGCTAACAATTGTTGGTGAAATGCAATTTTTGTTTTAACTCTTGCTAAACTCGTGTTAAGTCTTGCCATATGTTGGTGAAATAGCGCATAGAGCTTTTTTAAGTACGTTTTTGTCTGCCTTTTACCGGTTATACCTACATAACACATACAAAATCTATTCCGATCTCGTATGTTACTCGCAGAAGATCCGAGACATGCTATTTTTATTAATCATGCAAATATTATAAAAATAGGAATTATAATCACAATTAATGAAGAACTTTTGAGAAATAAAAGAATTAAAAGGTTTAAGTAAAATGGTAGTTTGAGAGAAGGGAAATTTTGTTGAATGTCTTCGTATTGCATCTTTGTAAGATGTTGAATTTAAGCATCAAGTTTATTCTCCAGCTGTCGTTCTGGAGATAGGTCCTTACGGTCAGACCCACAAAAACGCACGAGGAGGAACATTTGTTTCAAAATCCCTTTACCCATTTATCCTTAAGCCCTTTTCTCAATGAAAACTTGATATTCAATTTTTGGGTGGAATACAATAATTTCTTTGCCTACCATTGGTAAGCCGTAAAGAAAGTAAAAATTAACCGAAAAGAAAAGTAAAAGTTAAAAATCCTGAAGAAGAATAATGGCCAGCCAAAAGTTGTAATTGGGATGCATATCTTGGTGTCTTAAAATAGAAAGTTATTGCAAAGATTCTGAATCAGTTAACACTTTAATCGAATACAAAAGTATATTGATGTTAAAAGGGAATATTTTGAGAAAAAATATCATGTAAATGTTTTAAAACCAATTTTGTTTGATTTTTTTACAGAACTATATTATTAAATATAAATTTTATATTTTGTCTGAAAATAATGAAATGCTGCTCTTAAAATTGCGCAAGTAGGTGATTAGGAGAGCTTGGTCTTTCGCACAGGCCGAGATAGTGCATGTGAGTAATGTTCTTGCAAAATGACCCTTCGTAATGACCAATTGGTTTGGATTTATGGCATTGAGTGGAGATTATCAAAGTGCGTGCCTCTGAAGCTTGTTAATTCATTGGCGAAGGTTATTTTGTGGTTCGTGAAGTAGAATCAGTCTATAGGTACAGGTGGTGCTAAGCTATTTCATTGTCGTGATATTTGTCGCTTCTCTGTAACTTTCGAAATGAAATTCCAGCTATCTTTTTAGCAAACATACTCTTTGTTGCTATGGCGACGGCAATATGTGAATATGCTATTTAAGCACTTGCCTCTTGTTTTCATTGTCCAAATTATGATCATCTGATTATATAACTCAAAACTAACTTTTTATACTATATTCGTATTGTGATATAACCAATAATTAACAGTGACATTTACCTCGGTAGCGTAGATGGTAGCATGTCTGCCTCACGTTCAAGAGGTCCCGAGTTCGAACCTCGTTCAGGGTGAGTTACCTGAATAAGGTTTTTCCGGAGTTTTCCCTTATCCTAAAAGACGAATGTCGGGTAACTCTAAGCTCCATGGGCCCTGGACTCATTTAAGCAGCATTTCACCCAATTCATTCACTGTCCGTATGACAACGTTGGAGGACGTAAATTACAAAAAAGTGACATTTACCTCATTCCCAGCTAAATACACCAGACATTGCCAAAACGATTTTATTTGAATAAAAGAACGAACTAAAATCCCTTTTTAACTTACGAGCTTAATATTTAAAAGAAATTCTGTAATACTAAACAAAGATACAAATGAAACAAAGAAAAACAAAGCAAGATTATTTTTATGATAGATTGACTTTGAAAAGAAAAACGGGGGTTCTACAAATTCTGTGGTTTAACTATTTGTATTTAGAAGCTTTTTCTGAAGCATCCATGGCAATATTTGGCCTGTTTATAGTTCTGCTGTTCTAGAACACGTTTTTATTTCCGAAGTTCCAATGCCCCTTGCTGCTTTTACATAGTTCTTAGAAGCTCACGCTCTCTCTTATGCTCTGTTTTCTCCAGAACTTGTTCTAATTATTATGCGCCTGGGTGCAACAAAGCTTTACAAGAGCCTGTGAAATATAGATGTCGTTGTGTCATACTTTTTGACCTACAAATAAATTTATTACTTCGTGATAGTCATGATAGTCGCCACCAATAGGTAAACTGTACATTTAAAATCAATTTCATATATGTCCCTTAATTTCAAGCTAATGTAAATTAAGCTATACTTTACTGTTGGAAAGTGTACTATAATGTAAATTTGTAAGGTTTTGATATATTTAATCAGCGTGTACTTAAGAAACTCATATTTATCTCTCAGAAAGCATACTCTGATTTAACTTCAGGAACTTGTATCACAATCAACTAATTATTTTACTCTCTTAAGAAGATAGGTAATTATAACTAAAATTATGTGAATGGTAGATTTTATGGAACAGGGCTCTGCAGTGATATTCTATATACGTATCTAACACATGTTATCACACCTGTTGCAATTCTCATAGAGCTATATATCGCACATACCCCCATTTTATCTACTGTAACGTTCCGTATATTATAATAATTTTTCCAACTGTGACTTGAGGTTACACATTTTACCTTTCTATGATTCTAAGAAGTTAAGTGAATCCTAGGATAAATCACATTCGTTAGATTCGTTCTTTTAGGTTAGCCTTGTTTTGTTTTTGCTAGCTCTTAAATATATTAAACGATCAGAAATATTCGAGCCACCACTGAAAGTGGCAGCAACATTTCCCAGCAATATGGGGCTGATCCACACTTTGCTTTCATAGCGCTATCGTAGATACTAGCGAGCAGACGTGGCAATGTTTTTTGAGAAATGGTACCATATAAGCTTCTGTCGAATTCAGATCTACTTTCTGTCAGTCCATGAGCGATACTTGTTGACTTAAAATCACCCCTGAAAGATGTCATGCAATTAAATGGTATTTGTTATTTAGTGATGCTCACAATGTTTATCCCCAAACTGCTCTTTGATGGTAGGCAAGCGTTAAAAGTTCATGAACCATTTACGTGCCAGTGTTATACAAATTCACAAGGACATAAAAGATTTCACGAGAAAAGGGATGACATGCTAAATTTCCCATTTTCAAATTTCGCAGACTGATAAATGTACGAGGGCTGTTCAATAAAGAACAATCACAATCTTTTTTGACAACGTACCTTTATCATCCTCATAATTTTGTTGGTCCTTCTCAAAATAGTCTCCCCTGAATGTGATGCACTTATCCCGGCGTTTCTGCCAGCCTTCAAAGACATGCTGGAAACCATTTTTTGAGAGATGCTTCAAAATCGCCTCCGCAGCCTTCACCACTGTTTCTGATGATGGATGCCTCCCACGAAGGCGTTTCTTCAAGTTAGGGAATATAAAAAAGTCACATGGGGCTAAATGTGGACTATAGGGAGGGTGAGGGATGCACTTCACGTTGATTTTTGCAAGATATTCAGCAACAACATTGGCAATATGCGGCCTCGCATTATCGCGATGCAGCATCCAGCCTGCTTCACGGAAATGTGGTGTTTTGCACCTGATATGAACTTACAATGTTTTCAGGACATCCCTGTAGTATTGTTCAGTTACTGATGTGTGTGCAGGTAAAACATTCTGATAAACCATTCCATGAATATAGAAGAATGAGATGATATAACTTTCACAGCAGAAGCAACTACTTTTGCTTTTTGGGGGGTTGGCGATGAAGGAGATTTCCACACTGAGCTTTGCTGTTTGCTCTCAGGATCAAAATGATGTAGCCAAGTTTCATCAGCAGTGATTACGTTTGAAAGAAACTCCGGATCTTCCTCTAGCTCAACTTAAATTGCATGCAGACCTGCATACGAATGTCCTTTTGTTCGGGAATCAACAGTCTTGGAAGCCATCGCGCACAAACACGTATCATGTGTAATGTTTCTGTCACCAACGTGTCGGTGGCACCCACTGAAATGTTCAGTATTTTAGAAAGTGATCTTAAGGTAATTCGTCGATCCTCTCTCACAATGGCAGCAGCAGTGTTGATGTTTTCTTCCGTAAGAGCAGTAACTGGAGCACCGGGTCCACCTTCCTTTGAAATTGATTGTCTCCCCTCTTTAAACATTTTAAATCACCTTCGAGCTGTGCTGTAGGAAAGAACAGACTCTCCGTAGGCCTCCTGTAACATTGTATAGGACTCAACTGAAGATTTGTTGAGACGAAGGCAGAATTTCAAAGCCGCACATTGTTCCTCGCGTTGTCTCCATTGCAGCGGTAGGCGATACTGAACATGTCTGAACTTGCGTGGTTCTCACAGGCTGGAACCAGGATTACCAACAATGAAACTACTACATTAAGTTAACAGAATATAATAAGATTGAATTTTAGTGCGAACAATTATGACAGTAAAAAAATTATGATCATTCTTTATTGAACAGCCCTCGTAGTTCACCGTCATTCTGTATAGTTGTATACCGACTATTTTCAATTGGAACGGCATATCATATACGGTGATTCATCACTCCAAACTTGGTGCTATTCCATGGTTCATTGGTGTCCCTCAGTAGACTAAGAGAGGCGGTGTCTGCATTTGTTGAACAGTACGTGATTATGAACAAGCTGCTTGACAATGGAAACCTCCAATTCAAGAGTGTTGTTGTTAGTAATATACACTAATGCATCTATGTTTAACTAATGGTCATTCTTGTACTAATAAACTTCGTACTTTCCGGTTATTATTTGTACGAATGATCCAGTTCATCAAGGGATGTTCTTCAGTGTTTGATGTCGTTGTTGAATTGCATGCATCCCATCAAGTTTCTGCTTTAACATGAGAAACATTCGTCCATGTTGTGAGACAGGATTGCAGTTTCCACACTGACCGTCAGTACCTGTAGCTTACAACTATCTGATCACATGGGCACTCCATGATCTCCGCAGAACAGTCGTTCTCTTGCGCTCTATCACGTCTCTCACGTCTCCTTATTGCAGACTTTGCACGTGTGCAGCATATAAAATGTAGCGTTGCTCTCTCTTGATAGATTCTACAATTTCATGAACTGAATACTTGTACTATCTCTTGGTTTTCATCCATTACGTGCAATCTTTTAATAAAGTAACGTAATCCATGGCGTAACAGTCCAAAGTGGCCGGGAGTCTGCCAACCCGACTGCCGGCCTCACACCCACATACAGGACAGAGATGGACGATCATCCAACCGAAACTGGGAGGAGATGTGGTCAGCATCTCTGCATCCCAGCCAGAAAGTCCGTTACCTAGCGTCGCTCTTCAGTTTACTCACGATGCCGAGTGGGCACTAGTCCTATACCCGAGACTTCAAATCCGCATCGGTTGCTTTCCGGGCGTAGGGAACCAGAACACAACGCTCTAGCCCACTACACCACGGCACAGGACGCAGTCTTTTAATAGTTCAATCAATTTAAGATACATGTTGACACCATCTTCCCATATACGAGATGCGTTCAATTTATAGCACTATTTTCCCCCTCACAAAGTAAACACAAGAAAAACGTGAAACTAGCGTCACTTTTCAACGTAATCTCCCCCCATCCATTTTTAATAACGTCGACGCCATGATTCCATGGTCGCTGCGATGTCTTCTTTAGGAGTGTGTTTTGACCACTGGAAAATAGCTGTGGCAATAGCGGCACGACTAGTGAATCTGCGACCACGGAGTGTGTCTTTCATCGTGGAAACAGCCAAAA
Source organism: Mantis religiosa (assembly GCA_030765055.1). Classification (NCBI taxonomy): domain Eukaryota; kingdom Metazoa; phylum Arthropoda; class Insecta; order Mantodea; family Mantidae; genus Mantis; species Mantis religiosa. The sequence goes on along the minus strand of CM060947.1, from coordinate 160,422,051 downwards.
GTCGCTAGCAGCCAGGTCAGGTGAGTAGGGAGCATGAGTATTCACTTCAAAGTTGTTGTCAGGAAGGAACTCCTGCGTCGCGTTCGCCCGATGCGCTGCTGCGTTGTGCTGATGAAAGAGCATACGTCCAGCCATTTCCGCCCGTTTTTCACGCAATGCTGGGAGGAGTTTATTCTTCAAAATATTTTGGTAGGATGCAGCTGTCACCATAGTGCCCTTTGGAATGCAATGAGTAAGGATTAAACTACTGCTGTCCCAGAATATGGCCACCATCATTTTGTCAGCACTGGCGCTCATCCGATTTTTTTTTTTTTGGTGGCGGTGAGTCTGTATACTTCCATTGAGCTGACTGGTGCTTCGTTTCAGGGTTGAAAAATGACATCCACGTCTCATTCATTGTCACAATTGATTGAAAGAAGGTTCCATTCATGCCGTCATCACATTAGACACATCCATGGTACCATCACCACATGCTTCACTCGACTGCCGCTGAATTTCAATAGGTGTCACACTACGAAAATGGAGAAGACGCTGTTCTTGCAATGAAATCGTCGTCATTTTAAGTATCAAAAACAGTCCTAACTCTTGTCATTGCCACTAGAGTTTTATGCAATATACAGTGCTGCCATCTCTGTAATGCTTTCATAATGAGTCCACGTGTATTTAAAAAAAAGTTCCTATATATATATATATATATATATATATATATATATATATATATATATATATATATATATATATATATATTCCAAATCAACTTAGTCTCGCTGGTATAGTATTTCCCAGAAACAAATATCCTTCCCAACATAATGAATATTTATATTAAACTTATAATTAGAATTTATATTTAAAATGTTAAATGATGTGGGTTACTAAACAAACGAGTTGGTCCATCACTATCGCAATTGGTTTTCTATGCGAGCTATATTTGTCACGGATTTCGACATTTACCGCTAAACTACGACAGCTGGGAGGACGGGACCCTGCCCGGTCGATTCGTCTCTAAGAGATGTACGAGAATGGTCATCTTCACCATTACGATGCGACGCACGGTTTAGGCGCTACGGCTCTGGCGGGAAAACGGCGTTACCTTCGGGAGCTTATTCCCGGCCCGCGGTCGGGCGGACGAGGACCAAACTCGGTATTCCCGGGTCTGTCTACCTCCCCTAGCAGGATCGGTGGTCAAAAACCTTATATCGATACCGCAAGCCTGTCATTTAAGGTGCCCGACCTTTGCGCGGGTCGCGGTATCGAAACTACTACCGCCGTAACCTAATGGGCTACACTAGGTGATAGTACTCGACTAGAGGAAGAGTTTGACACCTCTCGCAAGTCTCTGCGGTCCTCGGTTCGAAAGTTAGGTAAAGTGTCTCCAAAGAGCGACATAAATCCTAGGTATATTATATACAGACGCTAAGAGGCCAAGTCCCTTAGTTCCCGTGACCGCTCTCGCGGCCGAACCGCTCGGGCGACGACTACCAAAACCGAAAATCTTAACCTTCTCGACGCGCCCTATCGAAAAGGTTATGTCCACTTTTGCGATAGGACGCACCGTTTAAAAATTTATTTTACTCCAGTGGTTTTTCTCCGGGTTTGCCAAAAGCGGGAATCACCAAATTTCGCCGGGGAGTGTACTTTGGGATGCTCTAAGACTTGCCCATCCGTAATTATTTCCTATTTCAGCATTTGTTTATAAAATCAGGTAAATCGGTTAAAATAAATTTGAAAACACACAGTCGCGCAAAACGTTTCAGAATCTGTAAAATTATGTTTCCTTACGTATGCAATAAAGCTCAGAGGTCAGAACATTTCTGGGAAAATTACCGTGAAAGGTATAATAAAATATATATTCTCGTTGAGATTTCTCTTTGCGCCCCATGTTGGTGATGTTATACGATGTGCAAGGAGTAGTTTGAGCGACAATATATTCCATACATGTAAGTTAGCAATCATTGACCACATATAGGTGAAAAAACGTACGTAATTCGACATTAAAGAGAGATCAGCATTAGCTTACTCCATTTCTGTCTTTCTTTACTTATTTTTTGTTTGTTTGTTGTTGTTTTTTGTGAAAATCTTGGTGTCAACTCTCAGAACACTTACCCAATTTTGGTTTGAAACACGGGAGTGCGCTTTAGAGCTCAATTGGATGGATCACAGGGAGTCTTTCCAGCTGCAGGGAGGGTGTCTAAAATATCGACGTACCTCCCTGCGAATGTGTTCAGAAAACATGTCCTGGGGATCTTCTCTTGGACGAAGAGTGCTTTCAAAATAATCGGCGAAAACATTTGCCTTGGCTAGGGGATCATAGGCGAGGCCTTGAGTCTCCTGGAAAGGTGAGGTGTACTGACCTCTTCGGTATCCTCCTCACTTGACCGCTCTCGCTGTGCAGCCTGATCATTGTGTCTTCACACGCTTGTAATCGGTGATAACGCAGTCGAACTCTGACCTGTAGGCGTAGATGCCGAAGAAGCGCTCGACTGTGTAGCGTGTGATGTCGCTGATAAAGTTTCCTCGCTGTTCAAGAGCTGTCTTGCTACTATTCAAAAGACCTTTCTAGACCGTATTTCGAAAAGGATTTAATTCCATAAAGATCTACCGCGCTCAGCAGATATATAAAGGCCAATGCAACGCAAACTCAGTCAGTAGTGAGTTGGCCAGACTCAGATTCGATGAGTGGAGAGCAGTGTGTTGCTTCGGGCTGAACGAATACGTTCCAAGCTCCGTGATAAGGAGTCAGCAGGCCGTAGAACAGGAAGCACTTCACGAGTCAGTAAATGCCGCTCCTGGTAAGGGATCGCGGAGCTGTGCGTGCTTCAATGATTTAAATGGACGTTTTAGAAACGTTTCGAGGTGTTGCATTTGTGTAAAAGAAAGCTTGGTTGTACGTTAGCAGTGAACTAACATTTTAGTGAAAAATAAAGAAGTTCTAAGGTGAATATTCTTCCATCCCAACTAGTATTTACACAGAAATAAATACTGGCGGGTTAGTTTTATTTTCGTTAATAAGTGATACACTTGCTGACTCAGTTTTATTTTCTCAAAAATAGCTCACAAAATTGAATTTGCTTTGGATAGCCTGGAAGTTCTGTTATTTCTTTATTAATTTTGTGCAGCTCTATATCTATGACTAGAATTATGGAGATAGCACAAAACCATACTTAGTGAAAATTTAGGAATCATGTAACCATAAAATTTTAATCACATAAATGTATTCGTAACATGATCTTTTAGAAATATGTCTTGTATTTCAAAAGGCCGCGCCGTGGCTGAGTGGTTAGACCGCTTGGTTCGACCTCAAGGTGAGATTTGAGGCGATGGGGCAGGTTTTCTCCGGGACCTCCGGTTTCCCCCACCACGTCATTCCTCCGGTTCTCCATCTTAATCTCATGTGTCACTAGCTATGGTGTCGTATATAATAAAAGTGGGCGTTAAACATTGCACATTTTTTTGTATTTCAAAAGTAAATGTGTCTTCGAAGGTAGATGCTTGAAAGTTTAGGGTGTTTTGTTTATTCTTTTCCTTCGTAAGAGGTCTTACTATAACCTCTAACATTGTTCCTCCACGTTTTCAATAAAGATTTGAACTTTTCTCCGCATGTTCTGTACTTGCTGCTTCATTTTAAACAATTTCTGAACAAAACTGGATTGTGGTGACTTGGTGATAAAAATAACTGTTAATGAATTCTATAGTCTATAAAAAGAGTCTGATTAGTGGATAAAGATGTGTGATTGTATCGTGTTTTTTCTCCTAAGAATGGGAATCTTCGATTCCTTTTTATCACAATAACATGCGAGACCAGTCATCTGTTAATAAATGAAAGCTATTTCAGTACCTTCATAATGATTGCGTCTGAAGGTCACGACATATGAAGCTGGATTCCATTGTTCATAATGGAAAGTTCAAGTGTCACCCAAGAACGAACGCTTTATTAATTACGATGGTCTGTCAGAATGCGTGCGGCTGACATATGGACTCCTTAAGAAGCCACCATTATAATATAAAATGTAAAGGTGTTACAGAAACAGCTTTTGTTGGAAACATGTTACTGTGGAAATAAGCTGTGATTGAATATATGTTATTAGGAAGTGAATTCGAGAGTAAACTTGCTAAATATGCTCTATGTATTAAGTGTTACGCGCAAATTGATAAAGGTATCCATAACATAGCATTTAATGACTTGTAGGCTTGTTAACCACGAGGAATGTTATCTATTGTGAAAGGGCAGGCATTTCCAGCATGATGTAAGATGGAGGGGCTTGAATGAGTCATGAGTTTCCGGTGTCAAATCCCCACCCTGGCTGATTGTTCAAGTCTGGAGGACTTTACCGTCACCTCAAGATTCCCCACATTCATTATGAATTATTATTTGTATGCGCAGGGGGCTATCTTAAAGGATGAGAGGACCATTCCGGAATTAATTCATTGCGTGATAAATTTGAAGACAATTTCCTTTTAATAAGGCACCGCAGTAGATAAAGACGTTATCATCATGACGCAGAATAACTTTAACAAAATATAACTTCTGGCACTACAGAATTTAGCTTCCTCCATATTCAATATCTTTGACTATTGTATGAATGAAAATTAATGGAATATTGTGTATATCCGACCTTTATTGTTTATGGAATAAACAACATTTAAATATAAAACAAATATTTTAATAGCAAATATTTGTTGCCTTTATCCTTTATAGCTATACTTTGAGATTAACTTTAAGCATGATTAATTAAAGTAACTTATATTTGCATCCCGTTTATAACTTCATACCTGCACAGTGAAATAGTTTTAGCGCATAAAAGTTTACAAAGAACTCTCTGAAACCGATTGTCGTGTTTCACTGGGGCAATTCTGCTTCGCGGAGAAAAATGGGTGAATGGGTCATTATCACACGTGCTCACACCCCACTAAAGGCTATGGCACATTCCCCCAAATGAAAAATACACGTGCTCACACCCCACTGAAGGCTATGGCACATTCCCCCAAATGAAAAATACACGTGCTCACACCCACTAAAGGCTATGGCACATTCCCCCAAATGAAAAATACACGTGCTCACACCCCACTAAAGGCTATGTCACATTCCCCCAAATGAAAAATAAAAACAAATCATCTTCCCTCCTGAATTTTTCTCTGAATTCTGTATCAACTATTTAGCTCCTTTTTTATGCCGATGGAAAGCTTCGCAAAGAGGCCGCCATAGATATTGTGATTCAATGCGCAGTAAAAGCTTAACCAATTGAAAATATAAAACCAATAAAGACTAGTGATGTTTACAGCAAAAATGTAGAACTAAAATATTTGGCAAGTGGCATTATTGGTATTTCAATAAATCTTATTTTATATGCTTAAATAAAAAAGATAGTAAATGTAATATTGTGTACGTTATGGGCATCTACATCCCTTCAAGTAATGTTATAATTCCTATTATACACACTTCTGAAAATTATTATTTTATACATTACATTATTCCCTAAACTAAGAATTTACTTCAAATTCCTTTTTTTCCGAGTTACAATTATTTAAGATACAACTTGTGTTAAAAAAATAAGTATTCAATTAAACAAATTAAACGTCAATATTAGCTCCATTTATTTACTTCATTATTCCCCACTAAAATGTTTTTATTACGCAGCTTGCGGCATGATTCATGCCCCAAACCGAAGGTGCTTATCATCGCCTGGATTCTGATCACCTTATTTTATAATTGTTGTGTCTTAGACATTTCTACTGTGTACTACATGGCAAAGCGAGAAAGCTTACCGGGAAAAATTCCCAACACAGAGATGTTTACCTCAGCTTATCGCACATACATGGCGAGTCCAGTGTATGTATAGTCTGTTCAGATGTAATGATCTTCTGGACAACAATGTGTTGTATTACTCGACAGAGCGTTGAGGCGTATTGACCTTCAGGTGACCAGCGCTGCGTTTGTTCCTATCAGGTCTTATCTGGTCGATTAGAAGAGTGAAATATTAGTTGATGTACAGTAAGTTATGAAATACAAATAGATATATTGGAAGCTGCGTGTGTCTATATATGTTTTCTCGCGCCTGCCGATGTATGACAAATTGCTGTCCATACACTGGATTCACCGTGATTGTGCGATAAGCTGAGGTAAACATCTCTGTGTTGCGAATTTTTCACGATACGCATTCTTGCTTTGCCATGTAGTACATCGGCAGGCACGAGAAAACATATCATATAGACTCACGCAGCTTCCAATCGCTCTATTTGTGTTTCGTAACTTACTGTATACCAACTTATTAATATTTCGCTCTTCTTGTCGACCAGATAAGACCCGATAAGAGACGATCACAGCGCTGGTCACCTGAAGGTCGATATGCCTCAACGCTCTGTCGAGTAATACATAAACGCAAATGACTGGGACGACGTTCGATTGGGTTATGGTAAGATAGGTTTGCTAAGCGGCTGCAGTTCCTCTCTCACTCTTAACAAGAATCATAATCAGCGCCTTATCTGAGAGGTTTCTGTTACCAAAGATAAATCCATGGTAACGGTTTGAGCAGCACGACAATACGAATACAAGAGTAATAAATAATGTTGAGTGTATAGAATTGTTGAAAGTAGTACAGTACTATTTTGCCATAACTGCTTATAATGCAGTTGTAGAGAGAATATGGTCTCTGCTAAATGTTCAGTGGTCAGATGGTCGAAATAAGCTAACTGTCGAAAATGTAAAGTTAATGTTGATCATAATGTACAACATGACAAATGTAACTTGTGCTCATTATTATGACAGGATTATCTGTAAAACGGATTTCCTGAAAAAAAAAAAAAAGTCAAAGGAAATGAAAGGTATGTGAAATAAATCTTAACTGAATTCCCCAGTTTTTTGATGAAATCTCCCAGTTTTTTGACATGTGGTAACCCTAGTTAGTGTGAATGATGTTGGTTTCCATTGGAGGGGTCTCATTATTCTTAAACTTTTTTTTTTTTTTTTTTCATTTATGTAGAATTATGTATATCTATCTGTAAGTCAACTTAAAACTTTCTGTACACTATTTTAATAGACTTAATGCATTTCTGTTTACGATCATTTTTGCATAATAAAATTATATACATCAGGTTTTTTCTTCCTTTTTAATTTTAAAGTTTTTTATAGGTCATCATTATTAGGGCCCTGATTGTTATACAATTGTTGCACTGAAACAAATCTCCCTGGCTTTCTCACTGCATTACTGCCAGAGAGGAACTCATGGGATCACTTGCCTTGAATTTAAATTTAGTCATGGAAAACCATGCCATTTGCCATAGCCATAAATCTTCCAAAAATACTTCGGCTGTAGATAAGGACTCTTACATACCAGCTGATTTTCTCGTACAGTTAGAAGTCTAATCATAACTAGGGTTGCGGGTCTCTGGGCGCTGCCAGGGTTTACGGGCCAATGACTTTAATCTATGGGCTTGAATATGACCTTACTCTTTAATTATTTTGCACAACTATGTTCGATTGTTAATTTCTTACTGTAACAGAATGCTGCATTTCTATTCTTATTCGACAATTTTTCATTGTTGCTGTGTAATATTCGGCTTGCACAATAAACAAGCATTGGCAGTTCATGGCTACTGGCAACATCTGCTTCAATCATTCGTTCATTATCAGTTATCAACTGATTCACTTCATCTGCAATTTTTTTTCTGGTAAAATCCCATATGGCCATCAAGGCCAAGAAGTTCATCAAGTTCAAGAAAAATCTTGAACTTTTGCTCTTATTCGGAAAAGATATGTCATCTCACAGCATATTCAAACAAGAGAATGACTTTATTTTCATATATCCTTGGGCTTCAAGCAAAATACATTAAGTCAAAATTGATGCTTTTGTAAAACAGGGTTTCAGCGCTTTGATACTTTGCAATTTTATGTTTGTGCAACAATTACTTGACATGGCTTTTTTTTTTCCCATCTTTTTATTTACAGGTATTGTGGGAATATTGAAATTGTTTTTATAGAAAACACAATTTAGTTATTTTGACATCTATATTAAAAACTTGGAATTGTTAGTACTTTAAATTTGCTTTCTACACCAGAACTAAATAGATAAAGCATGTTTTACAGACTGTAGTCTCTATCATCAGATTTGATTCATTGTTTGTGACTTATGAGAAGTATTTTAGTTGGATGTGATTCTTTTAATAAGGGACAACAAAGTTCAATAAGTTACCTATCCATTTCTATGTATGAATAATTTTTCCCAATACATTCTGCTGGTTTTCTAAGAGGCTTTAAAAGCTTAGGTTCTTTCAGTTGATATATGGATAAAAAATGCGTTGATTTTTCTATTTATATTTTATATTTTTCATGTTTAAACCTTGTTCCTCTTGGTCTTCACTATGTATACGCTTTTGCAAGCTTTACATTTATTCATAAGTAACATGCAGTAAGAACTGTTGTAGAAAGTGAAATTACAATAATAAAAATTCCAAATATGGAATATGTTTATTACATTAACAGATGAAATTGAATATATAGGTATTAAAATGTCTTTCTTTCTTTTTTTTTTTTTTTTTTTTTTCTGTAAGTGCAGCACTGGGACTATTTGTAAAGAATGCTATGTCCTGAGAGCATTATGATGTCTGCGTAGCGATATTTTAATAAACGCTTCCTATTTTGTAAATTAAAAAGATCGAAAAACACCACCAGCACTTCTTTATTACTGAAGTTATTAAATTGTAGAAAAGTGACCAGAATGTAATAAAATGATTAGTGTTATACAGTTTTATCACATTTATTTACAATAATATGTAAATGAAGACTCTTCCTTTTATTTATACTATGCAAAAACAGATTTCATCAGTGAAGCAAATAACCTAAATATTTATTAAAAAAACAACAAACAATTCAAAAGTTTTCCTACAATGTTATGTCATTTTCACACAGAATCATTTGAGGAAATAAATATTTTTGAATATTTAATATTGCATTTTAGATTCTGAATCTGAAACTGTTAATGTGTTAAACATGCTTTCTCATGGGAGACATTTATTTTTCCACAAAGAAAAAGCAAACCTGTTATCTTTGCTGTGGAAATAGAAAGATGATTTGAGTGCAAGTTAAGCAATTCTGAAAAATGTTTTGCATGTGACTGCCTAACTTTTCTTTTTTTGGAGTGACTTACAAAGAACTTTTATGTTCGTACTCAAGTATTCTGTTACACCTACCAAATCTCTTTAAGGAACAATGTTGGTAAACGTAAGTTGGACTGTATAATAACATGTCCTTGCATCTGCAGTAAGCTTGATTTACATATTTATTCTAGAAGTCTTCACTGCCTCCTTCTCAGTGAAACCACTGATAATAATTTCATGCTGAATTAATTGTACAGATTTGAAGGAATTTAGTAACAGTGACGTCCAAATTAATTGAAAAAACTATTTGTAGTCAGTTTCTCATGCTCTTTTACTTACATTTTTACTTTTTGAGGGACTAGTTTTATGAGATGTTTCCATTTTCACCCTTGAAGTTCCAACTATCATCTGTTGTTATCTGCAGTTTTCTCTTTATTGGTGAAACAATGAACTTCTTAATGAAATTGACTGCTGTACTATAATTTAAACACATCTGACATTTTCTGTTCATACATAAAATATAAGCTTGAAGGGAGCCTCTGAATAATTTATTAATAGGATTGTATATTACAGGTACAAATGCTGCAACAACAAGTGAGTGTGCTGGCTGATAACCAGAATAACACAGATGACAGATACACAAGAGCAAAGCAGGACAGTGCTGCATTGCAAGCTCGGGTCCATATGCTGGAAGAGCAACTGCGGGAATCAGAACTAAGAGCTGAAGAACGTCTTCAGGAAGAACAGAAACGACATCGAGAAATAATGGTGCGAGTAGAAAGAGAAAAACAGCTTCAAGTTGAGAACTGTACTATCAGGTAAGGTTGTAATGAAAAGTCCTTGTGAAATAAAAAAAAAAAATGTGGTTCAGGATTAACCAGTACATCACTGAAATGCTCGTAATATTTTCTTTGATGTGAACACAAGGAATATTTTTGTAACATTTGAAACTATCTTGTATTGAATCAAGTCATTTTGAATTTTGAGACTGGTGTATATACTTTCTCTAACACATTGTGTGAAGTATTGGTTACTTCAGACTATCTGTAGCCAGCATAGCAAATTTATGATATTTTGAATTCCTGTGGTCTTTCAAATATCCTCTAACCATTTTAGGTATGTAAGGAAGTTGCTCACTAAAGTATCTAATACTACATGATAATCTTTAGCAACACCATCTTTATGTAAAAAAAAAAAAAAAAAAAAAAAAAAAAAAAAAAAAAAAAAAAAAAGCAACCAATTTTCATTTCAGAGTAAGCTAACCACTTAAAGATTTTACGTTATAGACAGTCAGTATCTATTAGCTGAGAAGTTCTTAAATGAGTAGTGTTTAACGCTCCCTTTTACTACATGCAGCACCTTAGGTAATGACACTGATGATAAATACATGAAATGAAAATGGAGCACTGGTGGAATGAGATGGCAAGGGAAACCGGAGATACCGGAGAAAACTTAAACCTGCGCATTGTTTTCCGCCACAAATCTCACTTTGTGGTCGCCTGGAATTGAACCCGGACCGCCTTGGTGAGAGTCGAACGGTCTAAGCATTCAGCCATGGCGCTGCCTCTTAATTGAGTCTGTTGTGAATTGATTATTTTAGGAGACAAATAATTTGGCACAGGTTTCCAGATGTTATGCTATATTATGTGTCATATATTGTCTGGAATAATTTAGAAGTGCTATAAGCACAAGATGTTGCCTAGGTAGAGTCTCTGGGCTAACCCATCCTCATTTGTCTATCAATACTGGTAGGCTAAGGCTCAGCCTGAATGCTTTTGCTGCATGCCCACCCTCAGTAGAGTTTAATCACCTTTTAAGGCAGTTTTATCATTCATCAGAATATACCATTACTTTGAAAAGGAATTTGCTAGAAAAAGTGGCGAAAGTTTGCTAAATGACCAACTTATCACTTCCTAAATGCAGCAGCTGTCCGTATTCACATCGGAATAAAAGCTAAGAATAAACAGCTCATTATGGTATGCACTCTCACTTCACTCACGTGCTATGGTGTATTGATTGCTGATTAATGTAAACTTATAATTCATATACAGGTTGTTTCAAAACAACACCAAACGATTATAGCCATTGCATAGTTTATAACTTAACTAGTCAGAATTTCGGTATCGCAGCTTTGAAATTCTGTTAGGTATAATTTCATGCAGCATTAAATATTACACTATTTTGTGATTAGGCAGCGCAGGAACCACTGGTGTGCGAAACTCAAAAGTTGTTATTGGGACGCACCGGCCACGAAAACAAAAGCGTTACTTCTTGCTCGTTATCAGTGACTCTAGCCTATCGTAAAGGTAATGGAGCAAAGGGAGTTATTTGTGCAAAAGTCGACTATTGACTCGGACAATTGCAAGGTTGCACTTCAGTGTAAAACTACACATTTCGTCCTAACAGAGAGGATTTTGCGCGTGCTTAGATTGCAAATCCAAGTAATATGGGGCGCTATACGAACGCCGAAATGATGGATATGGTTTTGATGGATGGACGAGCTGAAGAGAGTTCAACAAACGCACGATTCATTTAGTTTCATTAAAAATATGAATTGTAAAAATAGTTACATCAGTGATAATATTTATTTGTTGAACTTCCGAGCATTTCGTTATGATCTTAATTGTACAATACTTTCAACCACTTACTGTAAATATCAGCAGCTTCCTTTTCAGTTACAAATAATTTATTTAGTATTATTAAACACGTGAAATAAAATGCTCGTATAAGCCATTTAGTTTTGGTTAATTTATCTACAATTCATTGATGTTTGTCTCTGTTCTGTTTATTATTTAATGCTTCCATCCTCAACCTCACTAACATTAACTTCCCTCTAAAAAGTATAAGTTGCATATGTCCACCAGCTTATTTACTATCATGGACTGCTATAACGGAATTTTGGAACACGTTAAACACTCTTAAGCAATATGCGGTTTCATAAGCCAAATAAATTCTTGATAATAGCAAGCCACTGCGGAGTATGCCGGTATGTTTACAAAACAGCTACAGCATGCGACAAGGCGTGTGACCTCTATCTGCGAACTCCGACACCGTGTTGCACGTGTCGTTCCTGTCACTGCCTAATCCACACTCATTCTGGAACATTTTATGCTGCTCTATTGGCGGTAAAAACTATCTATTTATGTCACATAGAAGCTGAGCAAACACTTCTATATGTTCGGTGTCGTTTTGAAACATCCTATATATAAAACAAAACCAACTCCCATGAATCAGAAACCTAAGTTTATGTAACTTCGGAGTCCGCCTCGGTAGCGTAGATGGTAGCATGTCTGCCTCACGTTCTAGAGGTCCCGAGTTCGAATCTCGGGCAGGGTGAGTTACCTAGATAAGGTTTTTTCCGGGGTTTTCCCTTATCCTTCAAGACGAATGTCGGGAAACTCTAAGATCCATGGACCCTGGACTCATTTGAGCATAATTTCACCCAATTCATTCACCGTCCGATATAACTTAAAGTTGGGGCGGACGTAAATTTAAAAAAAATGTAACTTCTGAATCACAGCATTGTTAAGAAACATTTGCTTCGCTTGCGTGCTTTGTGTATCCACTGCTTGCTGATTAGCTTAAACTTATATAAAAAACTGGACTTAACCTACCCTCCCGTGATCGCTATAGGAGCGGCGGATGAGACTATATCCAGAGGATAAAGGGATGTTGTGTCATGGACAGTCAAGTTTTTGGCAGTTCGCGTCACTTTGAAGGTGAAGGATGAATCCGCACCCCTAAGGTAGGGTTTTCTGTCATTCTTGGGTTTGACGGGATTAAAGTTCGAAGAAACCTACGTACGACTTCCTAATTGATCTCTTGGTTATGAAGCGAAATGTCATGATTGGCAACCCTGGTGTTGATCTTAGTCAACACTGGGCTGTGGTGGGAATGGAATGCGTTTTTAGCTATGTGAGGGTGAGATGAAATGGTAAATATTTGGTGATCGCGAAGTCGATGACTCCTTCGCGGATGATAGTTTGCATTAACAGAGACCCCTGTACTTGAAGTTGAGGGTCCGCGTCGATAAGGCGAATGATTGCATTGCCTCTGACGTCTGCCCGACTATTGCAGTGCCAACGCTGATTTTTGGCGTTAAGGTCGCCGGTCATGATAGAATTAGTCTGTAGGACTAGGATGGAAAGGCAGTCGTTTGGTACAAACTGCGTACCAGGTGAGTGATATATACAGTTTGCCAAACCATGACAATTTTCAAAGGGGACCGCGCTCTTTTGTCGCTGGTTTGTAACCATTACCCAACAAATGACGGCCCTCATAAACAGGGCCAGCGGCATTGCAGCCAGTCTTCTGGTTGCTTTATTTTCTGCAGATACATACATGCCTTTTAAACCCAAACCTCAAAGTAACGCCTCCCTTGACAAAGTAGTGGGATAGTTGTTTTGGAAAAGGCTTTACGAACGCTATCAAAACTTTCTCTTCGCTCCAAATAACCTCAGTTACAACCTAAACTTATATAAATACTCAAGTTATAAGATCTTTAACAACGCTTGTGAGCTTTGCTGTTAGTGTTCATTATTCGTTATTGGTAAACTGAACGTTTCAGACATGGGCGGCACTTCGTAATTTCCGTTATCTTTGGAATGCTTAGGTCGGCAACATGGCCCAAAGATGGCCTGTAAAATTATTACCATCATGCATCGGGTGTGGTGTCTACCTGAAATTTCAACGTATTGCAGTTATAACTGCATATAACTGTGTCAAATGTGTTTCAGTATCTTAAATATGTAATGTGTAGTGTTACTTAGTATTCAATAGATATATGAATTTATCACAGTAGTGCAATAAAAGTATTACTGCTCCGAGTCATACGGGAGTTTAACCATATATCGTAAGAACAACAAAGTAGTTCATATTCCCGTTTTTGAGTTTGCATGATGACTATGCTAATTAAGAAGCAACATTTGCTGGATTAGCAGTGTTCTATTTGTCTTTTGCTCTTTTTCTTGAGGGATGAAATCACAACCATATTTGCCCGATTCGCAAGATTCACTCGCATTCTTTATTATAATTACTAATTAATCTAAATTTTTAAGAAATACTAACCCTACCTAACCTAATTTCCCGTTAATCGAATACCTAATGTTATAGGAGTGTAATATAATACGTATATGGCTGTAATTATGTTGCCCCAGGAGCCTTTTAAACATTGTTTTGACCCTTTTAAAATAAATGTCAAATAGTTGGTCAATACTGCTATTCTCGGTACACTAACTACCTTAGTGTAAGTGAATGCAAACAGGTTTTCGTCAATTAAAAAAAAAGTATATTGAGAACTCAAGCGTTTACTTGTCATCTTTGGTACGACCAGTACTTGCCAATTAAAGTCAGGAGGCCCTGGCCAGAAGTGCGATTGTTCGTTGGCTACCTTTGGACTAAAGGTATAAAAGCATCTATATGAGAATTCAGTACTATTATAGCTTATAAAAGCGGTTTAGAGGTCATGGAAACTATATATATATAATCTAAATCAGCTGATTGGCGCCAATTGTCAATCGGCAACCAAACACGAATGCTGCACATTTCAGGTCTTAATTTTTTTTTCTTTTGACAAAATAAACGTTTTGATTCTAAAAAAATAGTTACCTCTGGGGCTGATTTTAGCTAAAATATTTGTGATTGCATTTCTTTGTCGAATTATTTTCACTGCTGTTGTATCCGAAAAGAGGAACTTTCGGATGATCGCTTAAAATGGTTATAAATATTAAAATCGTCTATGTACTATAGAAAAGCTATACAATGGTGAGAAAAATACTCAGTATTTTGTGAAATCAGATTTTATTGGCCCTTTAGCACGTGAAAATAATACGCACTCTCCCCATTTTTCATTACAATTGGGAACATAGCGTATGTATACAAATGTCATATACTTAAGCTCACCTGTAATTTGCGCAGCAATTTTCATATTATTGGTTTCATTTTTGGGAACTAGTTTCTGTAGCTTTAAACTCAGTTGAAATACACTTTTATGAGCTTATCGTGACTTTCAAATGTAAGTTTGTACATTTGAAGACATAGCTTACACACCATTGACGAAGTCTGACACACGCAAAGGTGCGGTCTCAACGCATGCTAGACACTCCACAACCGGCCATCAGTGGTTTCGGAAATCAAGACGACCATGCATGAAACAATGAAACCAGTTTAAGAAAGAACTGTTGAGAATTCCAGTCGTAATCTTATCTGGAAAATTCCGTATGCACCTGTATTCAAATTGCAGATATTCCTATGAGCTACCATGGTGAGAACCCCGAATGTACATTTAAGTTCTCTTGAACTGTTTTCATTTACGACGGCGACACTTAATATTTCTATAAAATCAAGCAAAACCTAGTTTACATTGTTTTGCAAATCTTTGCTCATTAGCATCAATACACTTTTGCATTCGAGGAAACCAAATGTTAGAGCAGTGTTGACTCTCTTCTTGAGGGACTTCAGGAATTTATAATCTCATGACGAAAAGGTGATTCCACATATTAGTTTTATCCTTACATGTTTGGAAAAAAAAACGAATTTACAAGGTTATTAGCAGGGCAGGCCATTCCCGCCTTCCCACGCAAAACACTGTCACTGCTGACTGAGGGGCGTGACGTCACTGAGAATACAATGCAAGATCGCTTACACGTGAATGTGCGTAATGCAATATTATGATTGCACATTATAAGATAAGATAAGGCGCTGATGCATGCAAATTCCACAATCCTTCTGATGAAATAAACGAGATGCAGTTGCTTATGAGCTATTGTAGTTATTGGCTGTGTTTTTTGTCGTAACATTATGAAAACCATTGCGCTGTTGCTGAAAGCAAACATGCTTCGTATAAAACTACGGATGTGATTTTCCATTTTTTGCCTAAAGATCGAGAACTACAGCGCAAGTGGGTTTTACACTGTAAAAGGGCTGATCCGGTTAATGTGAATAATGCAAGGATTTGTTCCGATCACTTCCTGCCCGAAAACTATGAACGGGATTTAAAAAACGAGCTGTTAGGTTTGCCGCTGAAAAGAAAATTAAAGGGCGACGCTGTACCGTCATAGAAAATTCCTAATTGGCATGGGGATGTATTTGAGGCGGTAGTAGCAAGTACCAGCAAAACCAATTTGCATGTAATTATCAGATACACATTCCATTTATGTATTTGTTTTTATGTGTACACTGAGTTTATTCGCTCCTTTTTATAAGAAAAGTTTGATGCGTGGAATAATAATAATAATAATAATAATAATAATAATAATAATAATAATAATAATAATAATAATAATAATAATAATAATAATAATAATAATAATAATAATAATAATAATAATAATAATAATAATAATAATAATAATAATAATAATAATAATAATAATAATAATAATAATAATAATAATAATAATAATAATAATAATAATAATAATAATAATAATAATAATAATAATAATAATAATAATAATAATAATAATAATAATAATAATAATAATAATAATAATAATAATAATAATAATAATAATAATAATAATAATAATAATAATAATAATAATAATAATAATAATAATAATAATAATAATAATAATAATAATAATAATAATAATAATAATAATAATAATAATAATAATAATAATAAT
This sequence comes from Mantis religiosa, assembly GCA_030765055.1. Lineage (NCBI taxonomy): Eukaryota > Metazoa > Arthropoda > Insecta > Mantodea > Mantidae > Mantis > Mantis religiosa. The sequence goes on along the minus strand of CM060947.1, from coordinate 160,405,333 downwards.
AATAATAATAATAATAATAATAATAATAATAATAATAATAATAATAATAATAATAATAATAATAATAATAATAATAATAATAATAATAATAATAAAGCTGTTTTTATTAATAGGCAATATCAGCAAGAGATCGCCGGTGCGAAGTTAGGACCGTGCAAAAGAGGGCGCTGTCTACTATAGTATCTTTATCTCCCAAAAAAAACAAAATTTGACCCGTCGACCAGCACGGAGGCACCTCCTGACCACTCTGTTGTTGCTGAAGATGAAATAATTAGACTAAATACTCAGATGCAAGCCCTGAAGAAAGAAAACAGTGTTTTGAAATGGCAAAACAAGGTACAGAAGTAATATTTTGTAGCTTCCATAGACAAAGTGCTGCGAAGTGTAATGGAGTGATGCAAAACTTAATTTCTATAATAAGTTCCAAGTTTCCCGAAATTCATCACAAAGTGATCTCTCTTTATGTGAGGACAAGAACCTTCATTAGAATTAGGCACTTAAACAAAAGAGCGAAGGCAGAAATGATCAGGAAACTTGCAGCAAAGAAAAATCTTCAATGGGTTGCTTCGTCATTTTCTTGAGCTACACTGATTAAGTACATATGAATAGTAACATGTTTTAAACTCTTAATACAACTGCTAGAAAGAACCTTCATTATAATACACAAGTGGATGTTTATTCCTTCCGATTTTACACGTAGCAGAGCTTAAATAACACATACTGAGGGGCTAGTGTTTAACTCTCGCGGTTGAACTGTATTCTCAGTGACGTCAAGCGCGTTAGCCAATGGCAGCGCGACTCTCGGGAATGGCCCACCTGAGTACTCTAGTTGCCTTGGGTTATTAGGTCAGGACTGTACGGTGAGGGATACAAGAGCTGATGTTTAGGGCATCTAGCTCAGTTAGTTTTTCTGCATGCGACAAAGCGTTGTCATGATATAAAATTATTTTTTCTTTTGAAATTTTCTCACAAAATATTTTAAAATTTTCGATAAACAGATATTTCTGTATCAATCAGCAATAACACTATGTCTATCTTCGAATGTATAATAGCAATATGGAAGATACCAGCAGCCAGCCTTTTTACTTGCATTGCAGATTTGTAGGCTTTAGTTCTGTTCAAATGACCCATTGAGCCAATAGACTTTTCTTTTCCGGATAGTCCAAGATACATCACCAATAACTATATTCCAAACCACATTTAAAGTGCTACCTTGGAATTTTTTCCAGAATTTTTCTGCACTAATCAGTACGCTGTTTTTTTGTTCGGGAGTCAGTTTATATGGAACCCATCAACAGCAAAGTTTTTATATCTTTCCTTAGCCCGAAAAGTCGGGGAGAAGGAGGTGAAGCATTGACCTGAAAGAGGAAACCAGGGTTGAAGGGCCAGCCCAACGTCTGGGTTGAGAGTGAGAGAAGTGGATGATAGTATGAGGTTGAAATGAATGATGAAGCAATTGTTGAAATGATGATAGGAGAAACCGAAGGACCCGCAGAAAACCCACCCCAGCGCCGTGTTGTCCATCACAAATCTCACTTTGCGGTCGCTTGGGATCGAACCCGAGCCACCTTGGCGAGAGCTGAGTGGTCTAACCACTCTGCGGCCGTACATAAGATATCCTCTGATCTATTTCAAGCCCGCCTCGGTGGCGTAGATGGTAGCGTGTCTGCCTTACGTTCAAGAGGTCCCGAGTTCGAATCTCGGTCAGGGTGAGTTACCTGGATAAGATTTTTCCGGGGTTTTCCCTTATCCTTCAAGACGAATGTAGGGTAATTCTAAGCTCCATGGACCCTGGACTCATTTGAGCATCATTTCACCCAATTCATTTACCGTCCGATAAGGCTTAACGTTGAAGTACGTAAATTACAAAAAAGAGATAATAATAATAATAATAATAATAATAATAATAATAATAATAATAATAATAATAATAATAATAATAATAATAATAATATTATTATTATTATTATTATTATTATTATTATTATTATTATTATTATTATTATTATTATTATTATTATTATTATTATTATTATTATTATTATTATTATTATTATTATTATTATTATTATTATTGTTGTTATTGTTATTGTTATTGTTGTTGTTGTTGTTGTTGTTATTGTTGTTATTGTTATTATTGTTATTGTTATTATTATGATGATTATTATTATTATTATTATTATTATTATTATTATTATTATTATTATTATTATTATTATTATTATTATTATTATTATTATTATTATTATTATTATTATTAAATAAGTAAAACTATAACTATTTCCAGCATTTTCTCGAATGCGGCAGCATTTTCGCCGTTAACAGCGGAAATAGTAATAAAGTCCTGAACAAATTCATCTCTAAGAAGAAATCGAGTGTAAATTAGATACTAACTTAGGATTCTATCTTGTTGCCTTAGATGGAACTACGCTCTACTTCTAACCGTTAATGACGATTTAAAATCGTAAAAAGTTATGGAGCTCGTAAATGCTCTTCAATCAAAATCATTTTTGGGTGAAAACAAAATCTTTAACTATCAGAGTAAATCGAACATACCATACGGCAATCAACTCGTGAAACATTAGAAAGCAGCTGTTAAATATAAACAAATTGCTTTGTTTTTGAAAACATGAAATTCTAAAGATGTTCAGTGTCCCCTAGTATCCCGTCAATCCTTCAAAATAGTATTTTATATGTTAACGACGCTGTCAATGGCCAGAATCATGAGCACCGTAGGTGTGTCGGAATTTCTTGCCATTGGAGATCTTTTACATGCCAGTAAATCTACTGATACTAGCTCGCTTTTAGGCATACTTAAAACAATTGGTCTGGGCTGAGTTTGAAAGCGGTACTTGGGATAGTAGTCCAGCGCGTAGCCAACTGAGCCACCCAGGCTATTGCAGCACACACTGAAGGAGCTGTATTCCGGCGTGCTTGAGTTTGTACAGTTCGAGGATTGACATCCTAATGGTCTGTGAAACGCACCTTCAAGCTGGTATTGACTTCTCACTGCCAAATTAGGTTGCCCATCGGTTTCATTGAATCAGTCGACAAAGCGGAGGAGGGGGTGCCTTTTCCTCTCCCTGCACTACAACAATTGGAAGCATCGTTGGACTTGCCATCGCTGGACATGACACACTGCTGATCGCGGCATATGACCTCCAGATCAATGCTTCAATGAGGCAGATTACATCACCCATATGAACCTACATTCACTTGTTTATATTGCAGGAGACGCCAACGCAAAACATGGGAGAAAGGAGACCCAAGTCTCATTGCTCACGGACCGAGAGGCCCAACATTTCTGCCTGTCCGCGGCAGACCTGATGTTATAGACATCATGATCACAAAGCACGTGCCATTCCACTCTCTCAGCTAGACTCTGATCATGACCCTGTCTTGGGCGACTTAGAATTCGTTACGCCAATACTGATAAACCTAGATTGGGAAATAGAGGTTGACTGGAAAGCAGCCATCTTATTCCCAGAAAACCATAAAGACATTGGAACATTATATTTTATATTTGGTAATTGAGCAGGAATAGAACTGAACCGATATAGCAACGTTGGAAATGGCGGTGGCGATTTTCTTCCAATATATTCGGAAAGCGGTGAGTGTAGTATACACTTACCACATCCCTGCCACCCAACAAGCCCTAGAACCATCTGTAAGAGATCAGGCAGCTGCCGAAAGCGAAAATAGGTGTCTAGAAGCTATGGCATCGTTTTCGCCATCCCAGAATAGGAGCAGTACACCAGTGGTTCAAGTCCCTGGCAAGGCGGCTGCTTCGTGTCCATAGAAAGGTGACCTGGCAAAACACCATGGACAGTGTGAACCTTCAGGGGAAGAAACCCTGGCGTACAATAATGTTCCATAGAAGAGACAAAATTCAGTATCAGCATCTTCTGCACTCGCGGGAGACTCGCGTTCAAGATTCACGAGAAAGCTACAGTGCAGGTTATCTTCCTTTCCACCTGGAAAGTAATTTTGAACCGAGAGAAGACTCCCAAGACGAGGATTTTACTGACCTCGTGGAAGCCGCAGTGGAATACTTGTACGATGAGCCACAACAGCGCCACGAGGTGGTCCAACTCCGCAACGTCACCAAAAGCACCTCCCCCAAAGGGCCGTCATCCATCTGACGCGGATTTTCAACGCATGTCTCCACCTTCGCCACTTACCAACATGTTGGAAGGAGGCAAGAGCTGTGCGCATCTTGAAACCCGGCAAGCATCCGGTATTCCTGAGTGATTACTCCTCCATAAGTTTACTCTCGACCGTATCGAAAATCTTCGAGCGCTTGCCCCTGGGCCACCTCAAAAGGAAGGCAAATCCCTTGAGGGGAGGCAGATCCTACCAGATCATTAGCTCGATTTTCGTGGATGTGGAAAAAGTCTTTGCCACCAACTGACACCAGGTTCTTCCATACAAACTCAGAGGCTAATGCCCCTCCTCCCTATTTTGCACTGATAAACAGCTTCCTTCGGGACAGCACATTCAGAGAGAGAGAGAGAGAGAGAGAGAGAGAGAGAGAGAGAGAGAGAGAGAGAGAGAGAGAGAGAGAGAGAGAGAGAGAGAGAGAGAGAGAGTTGAAGGGCGGCTTTCAACAGTAAGTTCCATAACTGCGGGACTGCTGGAAGGCTAGTGCTCTCCCTGCTGCTCTTCGCGGCCTAAATGTCTGAGTTCCCCATGGATCCTTAGACTGTTACTTGCCAAAACGTAGATGATGTCCTTATAATGGCATGTAACAAAGATGTTTATTGTTTCTCTCCACTGCAACGCCAGTTTCGAGTCATCGCCACTGGAACGAGAGGTGGAGGATGACCATCAGTCCAGAGAAGAACTCAGCTTTTATGTTTCCGCCCCTGATCTTGTACGATTGCAAAATCTGGGAATCTGGGACACCAACCACCATTCGCAAACTGCAGACTATGCAAAACATGGTGCTAAGAATGATGATACTGGGTGCAGATTCCCATCTCACATGCTACATAACCACTCCGGACTCCCGTAAATTGTAGACCGTCCACAATAAACTCGCATCCCACCCCAACCAACTGCTGAATATTGTTGCTCACATTAATAATAAAACACCTCGTAGGAGGAGAACCTGGCCAATCTTGCGTTAGCATGGCTTACACTCCAGTCTCATTCCACTCCCAGAAACAGAAATGAGCCTGGTAACACAAGAATCAACCCACATTCCTATCCTCTCTGGTCAATAGGCGTTCTGCCTCCCGGCGGTCTGCTACCTGCAAGCGGGCAGCTGGCGGATGCAGACAGCATTGAGCGTGGACACAGCGAGGACAGGTGACCGCACGCGCGGCAACTGCATCCGGAAGACTAGAGAAACCTATGCCCACATACAAAAGCTTGAAACAAGAGGAAAAATCTCATTCAGGTGAAGCTGAATGATGTGCTCTTAATTGCTAGATTGCTGGATTACCAACCCGAACCTCCAATGCATTGTGAGCAACCGACCGAGGTGCTGGCAGGCTATGTATAGCCTGAGTATGTTTCAGGACTTTTAGGTAGGATTGTTGGTTTTAAGTGCAATGATGATGGTGCTGGTGGTGATGATGATGATGATGATGATGATGATGATGATGATGATGATGATGATGATGATGATGATGATGATGCTTGATGATTTGTGTCTATGGACGCTCAACTACAATGTCAGCAGCACCCTTTAAAACATTTGATGATGATGATGATGATGATGATGATGATGATGATGATGATGATGATGATGATGATGATGATGATGATGATGATGATGATGATGATGATGATGATGATGATGATGATGATGATGATGATGATGATGATGATGATGATGATGATGATGATGATGATGATGATGATGATGATGATGATGATGATGATGATGATGATGATGATGATGATGATGATGATGATGATGATGATGATGATGATGATGATGATGATGATGATGATGATGATGATGATGATGATGATGATGATGATTTGTGTTTATGGGCGCTCAACTACAAGGTCAGCAGCGCCCTTTAAAAACATTCATGTATAAACCTAGACACTAAGTAGAAATATATATATTAAAAATAAATACTTAAAATAATAAAAATAATAAAATAAATAAAAACAGGAAATGAAAAGGAGATAAATAATAAAAACAGATTAATAAAAAGACGATAAAAAAGGAACTTTAAACAACTATGCAAAAACTACAATAATAAATATAAATATAAAACAGAGATATATAACTATAACAAACAACAATGGCAAAAGCCAGTGATAGACTATATAACAAAATTAAGAAACAGACAATAAAAACAAAGTAAACTCTAGATCCTAAAATTAACTCTTGCGATGTAGCATAAAACCTTTTCCACTGCAGAATTACTGTCTGCCAGGATCTCCGACAGACTGTCCGGCAGCTGCAGACATTCCCGAAGATCTGCTAGGTGAAAATACTCTAGCAGCACATGATAGACAGAAAGAGCCTGACTACACAGGTGACAAACAGGAGCAGGGTCCTCCTAGAAAAGGTGGCTATGTGAGAAGTAGCAGTGCCCAATAAGCAACCGAGCCAAACTAATCTCCTCCCGACAGGATAAGTGACAGGAGGTTGCCCAGTTAACTGGAAGCTCCTTCACCATTCTAAGCTTGTTTCCATGGAGGGCAGATCACTCCTCATTCACATTCATTCGTTTCACGTATCTCACTATCAAGTATTCTTTCCTCCTGTCTCATGTTGCTTTACGAGTACTTTGTAAATTTCCCTAACCATTGCAGTGTTTAGAAGAATGAAGTTAATTTTTCTGACTTACTTTTCTGTATACTTACAGTAAGTAAAAGAAGTATTGCATTTCATCCAATAATTTGATACTGAGATTTCACTGGAAATATACCATTTAAAATTCCTGGAGTTAAACAAAGAAAAGAAAAAGCATAGTAGATGCCTATGTGTGTAATTTAAAAAATGGAAGTTGGTTATATCAGGTGAGTCACCTGCCCCTATTTATTTTTTTAATTTATGCAACGTGCTAAGTAACATTTGTGACATGCCTTTCTTGAATGCCTTCTAATGGATGATTTGTAGAACAGTTTATAGAGAGGGGTAGATCACTCAGTGCATAAGTGCTTTATGGGACAGAAAGCAATAACTATGTATGTTGATTCCAAAAACATCATACCTAGACACAGAGAGCTGCAGTAGCAATTTTATACGAGTTTAAAAATTTTTATCCATTAACATACATTCACACACACCTTTAAACATGCCTCTGAAGGAACAACATTCATCAGTTGACCTTAACATTGCCACGAAATGGTATATCTACTGGTGAGACTAATTGGGTTTAAATCTTTAGCCAACATGTGCTTTTGTTTATAGTCATGTTAAAAAATGCTAAGTATTAGGTAGATTGTTTTCGCTTCTGTCACAAATTATGACAGCTTTTAGCTCATACCATAATTGTAATGGCTGATTTAGGTTTTTTATTTACATTAAAATTACCAAATCAAACTCAAAATGCTGTATGAAGCTGTAAAGAACGTGTGAAGATCCAAGGTGGAATGAGGCCTATGGTTACTTATTCATTTAAGAACCTTCCCTCACAAGGTAGTGTTGGCTAAATGGTATTATACGGGTAATGTCACCACTCTGCCACTTCAGGGTAGGTTCAAATACTTTGTGTTCAACTCAAAAATTTTATTACCCTTTGTTTTACCTCTTGGGGCCTTGATATTATTATACAAATAACATTTTTATAACATTATAGGTATTTACAAAATACAATAATAGCCATGTTTTCCACTGGCAGATAATTATAAATTTATAGTTCATGGTAAATATTTTATTATGGTTGACCCATTCAACCAAGTTTCATACATTTCACAAATGCAAAGTGAAGCATGTGATTTAAGCATGAAACAAAACCATTAGATTTAATGTTGACATGCTCCTAAAAAAAATGAAAACCAACTACGTAACATGGTGTACAACACCAGATATGGTACAAATTATGAGGGTCACAAAGTTAAACATGATCCCTAATTAAAGATACAGGTAAATTTAGCCCCTAGTTCCCTTTAAAGGGCAAAGGCCTCTTCTACCTGCTGGTAGGGTAAGCTTGGCACAACTTATATGGTGAGCTAATTTCTGTAGACCCTAATTATTATCGGATTGTAACTCTTGTGTCTTTGGCTCACAAGAGAACCAATAGCAACAATAAATAAATTAGTAACTAAAATACAGACATTAAAGATTAGGAGAAAGAAAGAAACCAGAACAGTGTGATGTCATTTTGAACCTAGCCTTACTATAACCCTATTCCAGTAACTAACCCGTTCTACCAGCTATCACATTTTCTATGTCGCACTATGGGAAAGCATTCATTTATGATCTTGCTAGTATTGTATGCATGAAAATATGTCGTTTATTTAAGCTTTTTGCAGCTTCTTGGTCCTTATTCAGGGCTGCAAACATTAATACATGGGTACGTATAGTACCCAATAGAAGGACAGAGCTGCAGTAGTGGCTTTTGTGCTAAAAAGGTCTATGTTTCCACATTAGACTATTAACTGCAGGTTGCATAGATAAGAATAAATAGGGGTAGCTGACTCACCTGGTATATAAACTTGTGGAATGCAAGAAATATTTTCAAGTAAATTTCTCCAACCCAAAATTCACTTCACATGATACATGTTTTATTACTTTATCTCAAAAAATTTATTAGAATTTTGATTAAAATTATTAAATTTATGACTTGCATATGAAAATTTATATTTTGAATTTTCTGGTACTAGCCTGTTAAGTTCTCTTCTTTCAGAATGACTTTTAATAATTGGTAAATCAAAAGAAATAGACAGAATCATTGTCACAAAACATTTAAAACTCATTAAAGCAAGCAATTCATAACATATATGTATTAAACATTTCTGAAATATTCTTTGTTATTGGTTAGAATTTTCTAGTGTTAAATTGATATTTTATTTTTCCTTGTGGTCTTACAAATAGCATAGAATTTCAGAATCATTACATAGTAACCATCTTTTAAAAATTTGGCTTTACCTTTTTCACTTTATCTAATTTATCCATCTTAAACCTAAAATAATATTATATATATAACTGTGCAATGAAAATGTATTTTAATTAACAAGTAGAAGGTATAAAAATAAAATTTTGTAAAAATAGTTTGTACAAGAGTGAGAAGGCAACACATCAGAATTTTATACTTACATGTGTGGGTATTCACTGTGCTTTTGTTGATTGAAGACAAAGAGTATAAAATTTCTTGTAAATCCTATTCCAGTAATAACGTTTATCTTAAAAGGAACTGAATATGCAAGAGTAGTATTAAATATGTAGCTGATATGTTTGAGATATAATCAAACAAAACTTGAATTTTTCATCCATTTAGACCTCATTCATTGTGTATGTACCACATACAAATTAGTTTAACAGATAAGAGAAATACTATATAGAATAGTGTTTTTTTACATTTTGCTGATATAAATGAATTAATTGTAGGTTACAGACTGTAGAAGCAGAAGCAACTCGCTTGCGAGAAGAATCTTCACAACTCCGAGCTCAAGTGGAGCAGTTACGTGCAGAAAAGCTAGCTGCAGAGGAAAGAAGAGTGGAAACTGAAGTAGCTTTAATGGCCTTGCAGGATGAGGTCCACACTCTCAGGGAAATGGAACAGAGAGCTAGAGAGAGTAGTATAGCTAATGCACAGGTATTGTTACAAAGAATGACTTTTGCAGTCATTTGTAAAATTAAAACATTTTATTTATTAAGTTATAGATGAGTCATATTTATTACATGTCAGCTTCACTTACGTACCTATATTGAGAACATGTTTCGCGAAGCATCATTCGCATCATCGGCTCTAATGAGTCGCATTAGAGCCAATGATGCGAATGATGGTTTCGTGAAGCTGATGTGTGATAAGTACAACTCGTCTATAATTTAATAATTATTTCGCTTCACTGTGGTGTTCCAATACAGTTAAATTTCGATATTATTTTATTTGTTTTGCCAGGATCATATCGGCCCCAATTTCATGCCAGACATTCATTTCACAATACTTTTATATGCCGTGAATCACTGCCGTTGGACTGCTACCTTTAAGCACACTTGGAAAGCATTGGTCTGGGCTATGTGAGCAGTTTGTAGTTATACTGTTATAGCCTTTGCAGCCCAAAAAGGTGTCGGTACATAGTATCAATCTGCACATCTCATGAACACATGCACAAGTTTCTTCTTTTTCCCAAGCTGTTTACTTTCAGGATACTGCATGTATCTTTCACTGCACCAACATTTAAGAATGATAAACAAAGTAAATGTACTAATTCAGACTGGATGAAGAAATGTTATGGAATAAGTTTCATTAACCTTTACCACAGAAAGCTATTATGAATGGCAGAGAGCTAATTGCTTTTGTAATAATGAAAAAATACAGGATGTATATAAATGGATATTGGGGTTTTAACTCTTTATAATATTTATTACATTAAACTTACAGTTATAAATGATACATCAAATGAAAAAGCAACTCAAATAGTTTTTGTTTGTTCACACCAGTGTGCATGTGTGTGCAATGTTTCTGTCGCAATCCGCTAGATAGCAGTAGTAGCAAAGATTGCAACAGGTAAACAGAAAGTGTTTTGTGTTTTGCAGTTTGCAAAGAATGAATCTGTAATTACTGTGCAAAGTGCGTTCCGCATTAAGTTCAGTTGTGATCCTCCTCTACATTCGTAGATGGTATCTTCAGTTTGAAGATACCGGTTTCCTTTGTAAAGGGAAGAGAACAGGATGACCAAGAGTAAGTGAAGAGACTGTTGAGCGAGTGAGAGGGTCGTTCACTCATAGCCCAAAGAAATCAGTCCGGAAGGCTAGTCGTGAATTACAAGTTTCTGTGTCGACTGTTTGGAAAGCTGTAAGAAAACACTTATGGCTACGTCCTTACCATTTACAGTTATTACAGCCGCTGAAGCCGACAGACCACGGATTATGTGTGGAATTTGCAAACAACATGTTGTTTTATGACAATGACGATTTTATGGATCGTGTTGTCATCAGTGATGAATCAACCTTTCACCTTAGTGGACATGTTAATGTGCGCATCTGGGGTGCAGAAAATCCTCACGAGATGGTACAAATTCAACGAGATTCCCCTAAGTGAATATTTTTTGTGTCGTATCCCAGCGAAAAGTTTATGGGCCTTTCTTTTGTGGTAAACCTACTGTTACTGGCACTTCTTGCCTTGATACACTAAAGCAATGGCTCTTCCATCAGTTGAAAGAAAATGAGCCAGAGAACTTCATTTTCCAGCAAGATGGTGCGCCACCTAATTGGCATAATGAAGTGCGCGATTGGTTGAACGTCACTGTACCTGAGCGCTGGAAAGGCAGCAAGGGCCCCAAAGACAGGGCTTGTTATGCATGGCCTCCACATTCTCCTTACCTATTGCCATTCGATTTTTACCTGTAGGGTTTCATTAAGGATTGTGTTTACGTGCCTCTGCTACTAGCTGACCTCCCTGAATTAAGAAACCGGATTGAAACAGCTTTTGCTACAATTACTGAATACACACTTATCAACATTGGGAAGATCTCGACTATAGATTTGATGTGTAACATGTGACAAAGGGTAGTCACATTGAACATTTATAAGGTCCTTGGTAAAACTGTTTGAGTTGCTTTTTCATTTGACATATCATTTATAGCTGTAAGTTGAATGCAATAAATATTATAAAGAGTTAAAACCCTGATATTCATTTATATACACCCTGTATATTCAGTTTTCACAAAGTTGTTCAATGTGCCTAAAATGCAACATATTGATTTTTACCCACAAAGTTCCCATCTGCTTTCTTGCATTGGAAACAAAATTTACAGACACGTCATTTGCTAATGATTTTAATTTAATGATTTACTTAACAACAAAGATACTTAAATAGAATGCTTAAATAAATAGTCAGAGATATTCTAAACTGTGACCTGCTATGCATTCAGCCATGATCATGTCATAAACAATACTGTATTAGCACATCTGTTGCCTTGCTCCAGTAAATGAAGTGAAACTTATGCAGCTGAAAGCCATAATAATAAATAAGCTAATTATTATTTAAGTTACATTTAAATTGCAGCGGTTATCAAAATACTGTGCTTATTTACCGTCTTTAT